>ML275651.1:56309-70568 GCA_005239495.1 Nicotiana undulata
AGAATTACATCAAGATTGACTATATTGAGTAACATCAAGTCCACTCGGGTCTCCAGACCCCCAATAGATATAAGACACGACCGGTACACACAGTCCACAATAATAGTATCACCCACCGGAGTCGAAACATGAACAGAAGTAACTAGAGACTCACGGGGCATATTCAGAAAATGAGAAAAATAGGATGAGACATAAGAGTACATGGAACCAGGGTCAAATAAAGCCAAAGCATCGGTGTGAAAAATTGAAATAGTATCTGTAATCACCGCATCTAAAGCCATAGCATCAGGCCTATCCGGAAGTGCATAAATACGTGGCTGGCCTCCACCTGCTCGACCTCCCCCTCTAGGACGGCCTCTAAGTGCCTGACCACCACCCCTAGCCGCCTGGGTAGGTGGTGAAGTGACTGGGGTTAAAGCTGAGGGCTGAACCCTCTGCTGAGCTGAACTACTAGGACGACGAGGACACTGCCTCCACTCATGTCTGAACTCTCCACACTCATAACAATTACCTGGAGCTGGAGATGAAAACTGACGAAAACCCCTGCCACCATGATAACCACCAGACGAACCATGCATAGAAGAACCCTGATAAGATGATGCTCGGGCGGAGCTCTGATCTGGAAGGGCACTAAAAGATGAACGTCCCTAATAAGAATTGCAAGGACCTTGCCCCGAAGATACACCAATATAAGTTGGGCGAACTGGTTGTGGAGGTCTAAATGAATGACCTTTGTTAAGCTGAAATTGCCCTCTCAGAGGAGCACCACCGAAATTTCCTGCTCCCCGAGGCCTCTTGACCTCTATCTCCTCACGATCCTGCCTACGAACCGACTAAATATCCCGGGAAATGTCAACAACCTGCTCAAATGTAGCTCCAGACACTCTCTCTCTGGTCGTCAAGATCCGAAGCTGATAAGTAAGACCATCCACAAACCTCTTAATCCTCTCCCTATCAGTAGGGACAATCTCCGAAGCATGTCTAGCCAACTCGAAAAACCTCATCTCATATTGGGTAACTAACAACTGTCCCTGACGTAACTGCTCAAACTGCCTGCGTTGCTCCTCTTTGTGGGACTAAGAAACATACTTCTTTAAAAAGATCGTGGAGAACTGCTGCCAGGTGAGAGGTGCTGAACCAACCGGCCTACGCCTCTCGAATGACTCCCACCAAGTAAAAGCAGCACCCGCAAACTGAAATGTAACAAACGAGACCCCACTGGTCTCCTAAAATACCCGCAGTACGTAGTATCCTCTAGCATTTATCCAGAAAACCTTGGGCATCCTCACCCTCTATGCCACTAAAAGTCGGAGGCTTAAGTCTGCTGAACCTCTCCACTCTACGCTGCTCATCCTCGGGCATAGCTAGAACCACAAAATCCTGGACTGGGACAACCGGCTCGGCTGGGTCAACCGGCTCGGCTGGGTCAACCCCCAGTGTCTGAATACCCTGTACAGCCTGCTCAGGTGTCCGGGCAGCTGGAGTCTGATTGCCTCCCCCGGCCTAAGCTGCAGTGGCAGTAGTGGACATAGCAACTTCCTGAGCTCAACTGGAACACACCGTCAAAATCTGAGCCAGGGTCTCGTGAAGACCCGGAATAACAATAGGCACTGCCGGTGCCTGAGCCTGTCCTGCTGGAGCGCCATCGGAGGGAACCTGATCCGTAACGATAGGGGGGTCCTGTGGTACTACCCCGGATGTTGCCTGCGCTGGTCCCCCACCTCTACCACGGCCCCGAACCCTTGTGGGTCTGGCTGGTGCCTGGTCACCCTGATCGGTATTGCTTATCCTCACCATCTGTGAGAGAATGAGAAAACGTAAGTTTAGATTTCAAGAATCAATAGATTGGCACGAAAGATTTCAAGAAAATAGAGATGTTTCCTAAAAGTTCTGCAGCCTCTCGAAGATAAGTACAGACGTCTCTGTACTGATCCGCAAGACTCTACTAAACCTGCTCATGACAGTTAAGTCCTATGTAACCTAGTGCTCTGATACCAACTTGTTACGACCCCAAATCCTAACAAGCCGTGATGGCGCCTATCGTGGAACTAGGCTAGCCAACCATCACACCAACCATCACACCAACCATCACATTACTACGCTTTTGGTTCAATTATAACAGTTCACAATTTAATAAAAAGCATGCAACCATGACATAGAGTAATATAATTAAGTTTTAACGTCCCAATAATAGTCTAACAAACCTCCCAAGAACTGGAGTCAATAGTCATGAGCATCTAAGAATAAATAAATCTAACTCTGCTAAAACTATAATATATGTCTCTGAATCAATTACTAAAACTAAATGAGGAAGGGAAATGGAGAAGTTGTGGACGCTGGACAACTACCTCAAAATCCCGTGAACTACTGCTAACAAACAAGGCAGCTACTGCTCCAAATCGGTACCTGGATCTGTGCACAGAGGCACAGGGAGTCTTTATGAGTACGCCAACTCAGTAGTAATGAAAATAAATCACAGCCTGAGAAATATAAACACACAGTACATATACACAATTTCACAAAAGCCGGTAAAACACTAAGTCACCAGGTAGTATTCAGCAAATACATAGGTTCAAAACCCAATTTCCAGAAATCCTTTGAAACAAGTGTAATATCAGCATATCTCAGTAACATTCTCAGTAAAAAAAACAGTTTGAAAACGAAGTAAATCATAGTTTGAAAACTCAGTAAAAAAATTCATAAAACTGCCCCTCGGGCCATAATCATTTCTCATCACAATATCTTTCAGAATTAGCCCATCAGGCAACCTCACAATCACTCTGCCCATCAGGCAACCTCACAATTACTCTGCCCATCAGGCAACCTCACAATCACTCTGCATAAGCATCACTCATTAGGTACTTGCACTCACTGGGGGTGTGTACAGACTCCGGAGGGGCTCTTACAGCCCAAGCGCTATAATAAGCCACAACATGGCATAAATTACACACAATATAGGCCCGCAGCCTCACTCATATTATATCATCCTCACAATATAGGCCAGCAGCCTCACTCAGTCAGACACTCTCAATTTGCCCTTCAGGCTACAAATATGCCAGGTTCTCAACCCAAAAATAGTGTTTCATTTTCAAGAAGTAGTATCAAAATACTCTGAGTGTCAAAACAATTTCATAGAAAAGACTGAGTGAAAAATCATAACATATCAGTGAGGCAAATAGCAAACACATCCCCCAAGGGGTAAACTGATCGACACTAGGCCCCAAACATGGCTTACATCCCAAAACATATCAATATATATAAATACTAATTAAGCAAAGGCTTAAAAATCGGTTTCGCAACTCAATAGTCGCCTAAGTAAGGAGTATATCTCCAAAGTTTCAACCTTTTCATTCCAAAACCCGTGAAAGGGTGCATAATCCGGGGTTTCATACCCTCAGGACAAGATTTAAAGACATTACTTACCTCAAAACTAGCCTGGAACTATTCCACAACACGCTTGCCTCTCGAATCAACCTCTGAAGGCTCCAAATCTACCAAGTTCAGACTTTTATCATCAATATGTGCTTAAGGAACAATTTCCAATCGGAAGATATCAAATTTAACCCAAAAGTCCGAAACCGGTCAAAACCCGACCCCCAGGCCCACGTCCCGAAACTCAAAAAGTTTTATACCAAAATGTTCTTCGTCCTCTCACGAGTCCGTACATATAAAGAACACCAAAATCGGAGTTCGTTTGGCCCATCAAATCGATCCCTAACGGTCTCATAATCTCAAGCCCTAAACCCACATTGTTTTACTGATTTTCCATGAATTTACACTGGTTTTATGTTCTATAATCATCCATAATCGAGTTTTAATGATCAAAACACTTACCTCTATGAAGAACACTAACTTCCCTCTTCAAAACTCGTCCAAAAAGCTCTTTGTCCGTACACAAAAGGTGTAAAAACGTTTTAGGTCGCGGAAGGGTTTATTTGAATATGCCCAGTTATTTCTTCACCGCGATCGCGGAGCACAAATTTTCAACCCCATGCGATCGCAGCTCTCTTCATGCGATCGCGAAGACTATTCGACCTCACCCCCACGCGCCTGCCATGACCCTACGCGATCGCGATCGAGGCCACGCGATCGCACTGCCTACGCTGCTCAACCTCTACGATCGCGGACGCCTTTATGCGATCGCAGAGAGTAAAAAGTCTGCCCCTCACGATTGAACTACGCGATCGCAAAGAAGAAAAACCTGCTGCACAAAAACCAGAAACCAGCAATTGCTCTAAGTCCAAATGAGTCCGTTAATCACCCGAAATCAATCCCGAGCCCCTCGGGGCCCCAACCAACTTACCAACATATCCCATAACATCATTCAAACTTATTTTCACTCTGAAAACACTAAAATTAACATCAAAATACCAAAATCACACCGGATTCAAGCCTAAGAACTTTGATATTTCTAAAATTCACCAACGATGCCGAAACTATCCAAATCAACTCCGATTGACCTGAAATTTTGCAGACACATCCAAAATGGCATTACGAACTTGTTCTAACTGTTGGAATTCCATTCCGACCCCGATAGCCTATTTTCCACTGCCGAACGAAAATCTCCAAAAACTAACTTTCGCCAATTCAAGCCTAATTCTATACCGGACATCACAAAATTATTCTGAACACACTCCTAAGTCCCAAATCACCTAACAGAGCTATTCGAACCATACAATCTGCATTCCGGGGTCGTTTACCAGTAAGTCAACTCTCAGTTGACTTTTTCCCATTTTAAGGCTATTTTTAAAGGCTAATTGACTGAACTCTCACTACAACCATTCGATTTCAAGCTTATCAACTCTATTACATAAAATACAGTATAACCAATATATAACAAGTCAATAACAACAATTATAATGCAGGTTCTACGTAACGACAGACCGGGTCGTTACATTCTCCCCCTCTTAAACCGACGTTCGTCCTCGAACGAGTCTAGAAACATACCTGGAGTCTCAAACAAGTGTGGATATTTGCTCTGCATCTCCCGCTCGGTTTCCCAAGTAGCCTCCTCCACTGGCTGACCTCTCCACTGCACCTTCACTGATGCTATCTCCTTAGATCCCAGCTTTCTGACCTCACGAGCCAAAATTGCTACTGGCTCAACCTCATATGACATATTACCCTCGAGCTGAACTGTGCTGAAGTCTAACACATGAGACGGGTCACCAACATATTTCCTAAGCATCGACACATGAAACACCGGATGAACACTCGACAAGTTGGGTGGAAAAGCAAGTCTATAAACCACCTCTCCAACCTTCCAAAGCACTTCAAAAGGACCAATAAATCGCGGACTCAGCTTTCCTCTTTTTCTGAACCTCATACCACCCTTCATGGGTGATACCTTCAGCAGTACCTTATCACCTTCCATAAATGACACATCTCGGACCTTCCGGTCCGCATAACACTTCTGCCTAGACTGTGCCGTGCGAAGTCGCTCCTGAATCAACTTCACCTTCTCCAATGCATCCTGAATCAAATCTACGCCCAATAGTTTAGCCTCACCAGGCTCGAACCAACCAACCGGTGATCTCCACCTCCTACCATACAAAGCCTCATACGGGGCCATCTGAATACTGGACTGATAGCTGTTATTATATGCAAACTCCGCTAATGGCATAAACTGATCCCATGAACCACCAAAATCAATCACACAAGCCCGTAACATATCCTCAAAAATATGAATAATCTGTTTCGACTGCCCGTCGGTCTGAGGGTAAAAGGGAGTGATCAACTCTACATCAGTACCCATACCTCTCTGTACAGCTCTCTAAAATTGAGATTTGAACTGAGTTCCTCTGTCAGAAATACTCACAATCACTCAGCATAAGCCCCGCAGGCATCACTCATTAGGTACCTGCGCTCACTGGGGGTGTGTACAGACTCGGGAGGGGCTCCTACAGTCCAAGCGCTATAATAAGCCACAACATGGCATAAATCACACACAATATAGGCCCGCAGCCTCACTCATATCATTTCATCCTCACAATATAGGCCAGCAGCCTCACTCAGTCAGACACTCTCAATTTGCCCTTCAGGCCACAAATATGCCAGGTTCTCGACCCCAAAATAGTGTTTCATTTTCAAGAAGTGGTATCAAAATACTCTAAGTGTCAAAACAATTTCACAGAAAAGACTGAGTGAAAAATCATAACATATCAGTGAGGAAAATAGCAAAAACATCCCCCAAGGGGTAAACTGATCGGCACTAGGCCCCAAACATGGCTTACAGCCCAAAACATATCAATATATATAAATACTAATTAAGCAAATGCTTGAAAATCGGTTTCGCAACTCAATAGTCGCCTAAGTAAGGAGTATATCTCCAAAGTTTCAACCTTTGCATTCCAAAACCCGTGAAAGGGTGCATAGTCCAGGGTTTCATACCCTCAGGACAGGATTTAAAGACATTACTTACCTCAAAACTAGCCTGAACTATTCCACAACATGCTTGCCTCTCGAATCAACCTATGAAGGCTCCAAATCTACCAAGTTCAGATTTTTATCATCAATATGTGCTTAAGTGAGAATTTCCAATCGAAAGATATCAAATTTAACCCAAAAGTCCGAAACTGGTCAAAACCCGACCCCCAGGCCCGCGTCCCGAAACTCAGAAATTTTTATACCAAAATTTTCTTCGTCCTCTCACGAGTTCGTACATATAAAGAACACCAAAATCAGAGTTCGTTTGGCCCATCAAATCGACCCCTAAAGGTCTCATAATCTCAAGCCCTAAACCCACATTGTTTTACTGATTTTCCATGAATTTACACTGATTTTATGTTCTATAATCATCCATAATTGAGTTTTAATGATCAAAACACTTACCTCTATGAAGAACATTGACTTCCCTCTTCAAAACTCGTCCAAAAAGCTATTTGTCCGTACACAAATGGTGTAAAAAGGTTTTAGGTCGCGGAAGAGTTTATTTAAATATGCCCAGTTATTTCTTCACCGCGATCACGGAGCACAAATTTTCAACCCCACGCGATCGCGAAGACTATTCGACCTCACCCCCACGCGCCTGCCATGACCTTACGTGATCGCGATCAAGGCCACACGATCGCACTGCCTACGCTGCCCAACCTCTGCGATCGCGAACGCCTTTATGCGATCGCAGAGAGTAAAAATGCTGCCCCTCACAATTGAACTACGCGATCGCAGAGAAGAAAAACCTGCTGCACAAAAACCAGAAACCAACAATTGCTCTAAGTCCAAATGAGTCTGTTAATCACCCGAAATCAATCCCGAGCCCCTCGGGGCCCCAACCAACTTACCAACATATCCCATAACATCATTCAAACTTAGTTGCACTCTCAAAACACTAAAATTAACATCAAAATACCAAAATCACACCGGATTCAAGCCTAAGAACTTTGATATTTCTAAAATTCACCAACGATGCCGAAACTATCCAAATCAACTCCGATTGACCTGAAATTTTGCAGACACATCCAAAATGGCATTAAGAACTTGTTCCATCTGTCGGAATTCCATTCCGACCCCGATAGTCTATTTTCCACTGCCGACCGGAAATCTCCAAAAACTAACTTTCGCCAATTCAAGGCTAATTCTACACCGGACATCACAAAATTATTCTGAACACACTCCTAAGTCCCAAATCACCTAACGAAGCTATTCGAACCATAAAATCTGTATTCCGAGGTCGTTTACCAATAAGTCAACTCTCAGTTGACCTTTTCCCATTTTAAGGCTATTTTTTAAAGGCTAATTGACTGAACTCTCACTACAACCATTTGATTTCAAGCCTATCAACTCTAATACATCAAGTATAGTATAAACAATATATAACAAGTCAATAACAACAATGATAATGCAGGTTCTACGTAACGACAGACCGGGTCGTTACAGGTTATTGGGTACAGATTTAGTGCTGGAGGCCTTAGATAAGGTCAAGATAATTCAGGAGCGACTTCGTGCTGCTCAGTCTAGGAAAAAGAGTTATGACAATCGTAAGGTTAGAGATGTGGCATTCATGGTTGGAGAGAGAGTATTTCTTCGGGTATCGCCCATGAAGGGTGTTATGAGATTTGGGAAGAAGGGTAAGTTGAGCCCTAGGTATATCGGTCCATTTGAGATTCTTGAGATAGTGGGGGAGGTAGCTTATAGACTTGCGTTTCCTCCAGAGTTACCCTCAGTTCATCTGATATTCCATGTGTCGATGCTCCGGAAATATCATGGTGACCCGTCCCACATGTTAGTTCTCTCCAATTTGACAAGGATTTAACTTATGAGGAGGAGTCGGTGGCCATTTTATACCGGCAAGTTCGTCAGTTGAATTCCAAGAGTTATCCATTAGTTCGAGTGAAGTGGAAAGGTCAGCCCGTTGAGGCAGCTACTTGGGAGTACGAGTCGGACATGCAGAGTAAATATCCAAAATTGTTTGCCAATTCAGGTAATTTTCAATGTCCGTTCGAGGACGAACGTATGTTTTAGAGGTGGAGATTGTGATGATCCAGAGGGTCGTTTTCTAAATTAAGACCCAATTCTAGGCTTATTAGCCATAAAAATACTCATTTTAATTACCTTGATTGCGTGCACAGTCTGAGCGCGAAACCGGAAAGCTTTTATGTGAAAATATACAAGTGTGTTTTCGACTATGAGGGAATGACAAAGGAGAAGAAAGGTAAGACTGCCTCAATTAATCTGGAATGTAAAGCTTTACAATGGCATCGAGCCATGATGAAAACTCGAGAGGGAAAGGGGATTACCCAATTGGAATGATTAGCTAAGAGCCATGCATCATAAATTTGGCCATAAGCTGCAAGAGGACCACATGGCTGAATTAATTGGATTGAAATAGACGATAAATGTTCAAGGATTTCTAGATCAATTTTATAGGTTACTCAATCAAGTGGAATTATCCGAAGAGTATCCAGCCAGTTGTTTATTGAAAGGCTTAAAGCTAGAAACCGAAACTCAAGTTAGGATGTTGGCACCGAGAACTTTTATAGAAGCTTATAGCTTAGATAAATTAGTTGAGCATTCCTTGAACCTGCAGAGAGAACATAATCAAGTTGTTATGAGGAATTATCGATCATTTCTACCTACTTCCACCATTTGGAGCTCCAATTACAGGAACTATCCTACGAATAGTAAGTAGCAAATGGAAACAAGCCATTTAGCAACAATAGACCAACACTAAAGGGATAAAGGAGACTGAAAGAGGTGGAAATGGATGAGAAGATGGAAAAAGGTTATGTTTTTGGTGTGATGAGTTGTATTATAATGACCCGATCGATCGTTTTGAGAATTTGCATTTTGTTCGGTGGTTTGAGGTTTTGAGTAGCTTTGCATGAGATATTATGACTTGCATGTACAGTCGGTTTTGATTCTCGAGTGGTTCGAGGTTTTGAACGATGATTCTCAATTCGGAGTCTTTACATTGGAAGAGTTGACAAAGTTTTACTTTTTCATATTTCATCTCGGATCAGAGTTTTGATGGTTCTGTTAGGTCCAGATGGTGAATTCGAACTTAGGCGTATGTTTGAATTTTGACTTTGAGATTCCTAGGTTGTTATGGGTTAAATTGGCGAAAGTTGGATAGTTGAAGGTTTGGAAGGTTGATTGGTTTGATGGAGAGTTGACTTTGTGGATATCAGGTTCGGGTTTCTGTTCCAAAAGGTTGTATAGGTCTGTTGTTTCATTTGAGACTTGCGTGCAAATTGTAAGGTCATTCTGAGTTGATTTGATATGATTTGGCATGAGTTTTAGAAGTTGAAAGTTTATTAGTTCATCATGATTTAATTGAAGTGCGATTTGTGGTTTTGATGATATTTAGTGTGATTGAGGCCTCGAGTAGGTGCATATTATGTTTAGGGATTGGTTGGTGTGATTGGACGGGGTCCTGGGGGTCTCGGGTGAGTTCTAGATATGCTTCAAATCATTTGGGGTGGTTTTGGCAGCTCAATTCTGGTGCTTTCGCACCTGTGACATTTGGTCCGCATGTGTGAGTCCGCACAACCGGATAGGGGACTGCAGATGTAGTGTTGGTTGAGCTTAGGGGTTTTCACATGTGTGGTTGTGTGTGCGCATAAGCGCGACTGCAGGTGCACGTTTTGGTCCATAGAAGCGGAATTTTCGGGACTTAAGTGAAGTCTGCACCCACGATTAATTTTTTGCAGATGCGGCCGAGGGACTGCAGAAGCGAAAAGGATGGACAGAATATATCTTGAACGGTGGTTTAATTTTATTTATCATATTTTGAGTTAGAGAGCTCGGATTTGGGCGATCTTGGAGGGTATTTTTTACGAATTGGGTTGGAGTAAGTATTTTTAACTCGGATTTGGTTATTATTCATGATCTTATCTTTGTTTCAGTATTTGATTGTTGAATCTAAATAAGGAAATTGGGAATTTTAATAAAACCTTTTCTAAATAAAATTTGATGATTTGAAGGTCAATTTGAGGTCAGAATATGATGAAATTGGTGTGGATGGACTCGTATTTGAATGGGTGTTAGGAATTTGTGAGTTTGGTCGGATTCTGGGGTCCAGAACCGTGGTTGACCTTTTGGGTTGACTTTGCATAATTAAACCAAAATTGCAGCTTTATCGTTTGAGCTTGTTTTCTATGGATTTTATTGATATTATTAAGTTTTTTGGCTAGATTCGAGCGATTCAGAGGTTGCCTAGCCTTGTGTGGGCAAATGCCCCTTAGAATTTGGCCTTAATTGTTTATTTTTAGTGTGTGAAAATCTACGTGTACTCGAGGTTATGAGCGTGTACGCAGGTGTTATGTATGGTTGGTGATGGAAATAGACCTTAGGCTATTAATATCTCTTTTTGGGGGATGAATCGTATATGGATCATGCCCCATCATTTTGTGCCTTTGTGAACGAGATCATTACACATGTTTTAGTTGTGGTAATACCTTATTTGTTAAAAGCCCGTCCGTATTTTACCATTATTACATTTGTGTGCACCTTGTAGACCTTCATATCTATGATGAAACCTTGGCACTGTTGTCTTTGTGGCACATGTAGGCATGTTGTGTGGTTGATTGTTGTTGTGTATAAGGGTGATATTTAACTATTGTTGATTGTGCAAAGTGATACGAGTGACTATTATGATATTGTCCCGGCAGATAATAGGGGTGGATATTGTGATATTGTCTGGGCGGAGTGATATGGGTAGCTGTTGTGATATTATCTGGTGGAGGGATACGAGTGGCTATTGTGATATTGTCCAGACTGAGTGATATGGGTGGCTATTGGGATATTGTCAGGGTGGAGTGAGACAAGTGGCTATTGTGTTATTGTTAGGGCGGAGTGATATGGGTGGATATTATTGTTGTGATGATAATGTGGACACGATATGTCATTTGTGTGAGCTCTTTGTGATGATTTGTTGTTGAAAAAGAGCCTCTACTAGTTTTGAGTTGTTATAATTTATTCTGATGAGGTTACTGTAATTGTTCCCAATTATACTTTCGTTGTCGGTCTTGACTTATTGCACATGTTATTTTAACTAGTGAGTATCGCATGACTTGACCTCATCACTACTTCACTAAGGCTAGTCTTTATACATAATGGTTACCAATCGTGGTGTACTCATACTACACTTATGTACATTTTGTGCAAATCCTGGTGTTGGAGGTAACGGACCTGAGAAATGAGTGCTTCTTGATCACGAGGATTCAAGGTAGATGTTATTTGATCGTCTCAGACCTTGGAGTCTTTTCTTTACATTTTTACTATCAACTCTCCATCCGAATAGTACTGTATTCTGAGATATTTTTATGGATTCAGTTAGAGTTCCTGACTCTGTACTACCTAGTTCTAGAGTATATTGTGATTTTTGTCATGTTGGCCTATATCACTTTTATTTATGCATTTATGTCAAACGTTTTTTCATTATATCATGGCTTAATTGATTTAAAAAATGATAAGTGGTCGGTATACCTAGTTTTAGAGAGTGGGTGTCATCACGACCCCTATGGTGGGATTTGGGTCGTGACAAGTTGGTATCAGAGCTCTAGGTTCATAGGTTCCATGAGTCACGAGCAAGTTTAGTAGAGTCTTGTGGATCGATACGGGGACGTCTGTACTTATCTTCGATAGGCTACAGAACTATTAGGAAAAAATTACTTTTTTCATTCCTTATCGTGTGGATTTGTGGATTTTGGAGTTTGAACCTTTGTCTTTCGATTCTCTCACATATGGTGAGAATACACATACCGGATTGGCTGAGTAGACACCCATGCCCCTTTCTAGAGCCGCAAGAGGTTGGGGCTGAGATAGAGTCCGAGAAGGGGCTCATGCTATAACTGAGGAGCTACCAGTAACTCTGGTTGAGGAGCACGCACCTGAGGCGCCTGTTGCTACCCCTGGACTACAGGAGACTTTGGTCTATTTACTGAGCATGTTCGGTACCTTGGCTCAGTTGGGATTGATCCCAGTTGTCCCAGCTACTTCACAAGCTGGGGAGGAGCTCAGACTCCTGTTGCTCGCACTCTAAAGCAATGAGCACATGTTGATCAGGCTCCGTGTGTTTTTCCGGTGCAACCCGTGGTTGTGGTTTGACCCGAGGTCAGGCCAGTGGCGTCAAAGGAGGATCAAAAGAGGTTAGAGATTTTCAAGAGATATTTCCGTCCTACTTTCAGTGGAACGACTTCTAAGGATGCATAGGGTTTTCTAGACTAGCGTCATCATATTCTGCGCACTACGGACATAGTGGAGTTGAGTAGGGTCGATCTTACCACTTTCCAGGTGACGAGGCCGGCATATAGAAGGTAGCAAGCTTTTGAGGATAGTAGGCCAAATGATGCAGATCCACTTACATGGGCTTAATTCACCGATCACTTTTTAAGGGAGTTTGTTCTACGTCCCTCATGGATACGTTACGCACCGAGTTTGAGTAGTTACGCTAGGGGACTATGACTGTGCCCAGTTCTATGTGGTTTGCTAAGTTATCTCGTCATGCACCTGCTTTGTTTTCCAATATTAAGAGAGAGGGTCCGCAGATTTATTGAGGGACTCGGTTATGGTCTCAGATTTGGGATGGCATGGGAGTACGAGGTTGATACTCCATTTCATCAGGTTATGGAGATTGCTATGAGGTTGGAGCGTATCCGTGGCCATAAGAGGGAAGATATGGAGGCCAAGAGGCCTCGAGGTCCTAGAGGGTTTAGTGGATTCTACTCTTCAGCTCTGGCCCATCATAGCGGAGGCTTTGTCAATTGTCCAGTCCAGTCCGCACTTAAAGTTACCCGTAGTCTCCAGCTATCCAGGGATCCTGGGGTACTCGTATCAGACAAACATTTTTCAGTGCGCCTACTTCATGTGGTTCCTATAGCAGTAGTTCCAGCCATTCGACATATACTAAGTACTAGTAGCCACGCCCACAGAGGGATTGTTTTGAGTGCGGTGATACTAGGCACATCATCAAAGATTATACCAGACTTAGGAGAGGTGGACTTCATTAGAGTACTCAGGCTATCGGTTCCACACGAGTTGCTACCCACCTACATATCCAGCTAGAGGTGGAGGACATGTAGGTAGAGGACATCCTAAAGGAGGAGGTCAGGCCCGTTTTTATGCTTTCCTTGGTAGGGTCAAGGCCGTTGTATCAAATATTGACACTACATGTATTGTTTCAATATATCATAGAGTTGCATCAGTTTTATTAATCTGGGTTCTGCTATATCATATGTGTCGTCCTATCTTTGCTTCATATATGGGTATGTCTCGTGATTCTTTGGATACTCTTGTTTATATGTCTATATTCGTTGGGAGACTTATTGCCGCTGATATTTTTTTTTTTTTTTTTAAAATTCTGAAAATAGGCCAACTGTTGGATATTTAAAATATAGCCGTCGGCCTGCCAAATTAGTCGTTTGGCACTTTGAAAAATAGCCATTTTGCCCCCCAAACTTTGTTTTAACCCCAAATTTTTTATAATTACACTTTTCCCTATTCTCAATTATAAATACTCCCTCATTCTTTCATATTTCTCACAAAATCATCAATCTCTCTCTAATTTTCTTCTATAATTGCTTACTTTATTATTGCAATTTGTGAAAAATTGTCAAGAAACTTTGGACTTGTTGAATCACAACCAGAGATAGACGAAGCTTACAAGAAATGCTAGCTGAACTTGCAGAGGATGCTGCTTCGCACGGAAATGGTGATGAACAAGCTTCTTTTACACCACCACCAACGGAAATTGCTCCGAACTGTGAACAACTAATTTTTGACCACACCCAAATTCTATACTATTTTTGGTGTAAATATTTC
>ML275652.1:356-18664 GCA_005239495.1 Nicotiana undulata
TTCGATTTTTCTTTTTTGGCCATGAATTAGAGCTTTATGTAGCTGCTATATATGTATTTCCGACAATAATATCTTCTTAAAAGATTTACCACTTTTTTTAATTGTGACTGAATAGAATTTATTTGAGTTATATAAAATTATAAAATAAACGTTAAAGAACTTTTTTTTAACATAAAAAATATTGTTCTCATTTAGCTAGCTCAATAAATAAAAATATAATATACCATAAAAAAAATTTCGATGCCTTATTTGTGATTTAAAAGGGGGTTATATGAAAATTTAAATCTTTTGATCTTCTAAAATTTTAGGATGAAATTTGAATTATACCTCCTAAAAATTAATAGTGACAATATAAAGTTTAAAGAATAACTAATGTTAGAATAATATTTTACAACAACTAACTTAATTTAAAAAGATAATATAGTGAGACATGTCACCTATAATAACCGAATGCAAGAAAGAAAAAAAAAGGATAACTCATTTATAATATATTTGGTCTTCTACAATTTCATCTTTTATTGCTTTAAATTCATATTATTATCAATTTGACTCTTAATTTTATATCATAAATTGACATTTTTTAATATCTTTCACCATTAATGCTCTTCCTACAAAAATTAATTTATATACCTTAAAGAGTTGTCAACGTGACAAATAAACTTACATATATAATGAATTTTAGAGAAAAAAATTAGCTTGAACTCTTTTGCATTAGTTAATTCAAAAACTTAGTTATTTATTCTCAACATTAAAGAAAATAAATTAGTTAAAAATCATTAGTATGTCAATTTTGATTCGTTTTAGTATTCTGAAATCATTGTTCATTAGCATGTCAATTTTGATTCGTTTCTGTGCTTCCAGAATTATTGTGCTTTTGACTTCTAGAAAATATTACTAACGCATAATTTCTAAAGTTCTAAATAATAAAAAAAAATTATAGTTTAATATAGTTTAAAAGCTTTAATATTAATAGACGTCAAATAAGAACATTCATATAAGGTCATAAAGCTTTTAATATTAATAGCGTCAGAGAAGGACATTCATATAAGGTAAAAGTTTAATAATTTAAAGTGCTAAATATTAGGATTTGCTACCTAGTTTAATAAGAAAAAATTTAATAAATAAATTTTAATTGATTTTAAAGTCCTAAAATTTAGGAAAGCAACTTAAAATTACAAATTTATCCAATATGAAATCTTTTTTTAAAGGGTAAAAAAGGCGAACGACATTTCGCTAAGGGCTTTCGTGCTTTTAATATAGTATAGATACTAATTTTAGGATACGTGTGTTGCATGTGTACTCTATTTCAATGAGCATAAAGTTTAAAAATATCGCAAATACTATTAAACTATGTAATTGAATTATAGAATAAAAGTTTTAAATTACAAACTCTTGAAAATAATTAATATTGATCCTATTTGGCCAATTTAATAGAGGAAAAAAACTGTGTTATGCAAAAGTTTTCTAATGCTTTATCATAACTTTAATGTATGAGTAGCATTTGCTTTAGTAGCTTAGAGTTGAATACTTGTACATAAATATTACGTAACAATATTATGTATTCTTCATTGTTTTAGATACATGAATTATATTTGCTCAACTACCTAACATGAACTTCATCGTATTCCTATTGGAACTCAAATTGAATATATAAAAACTAAAAAGAGAGTTTATATATTAAGTTTAGTTACCATACAAAATATTTAATTGGATGGTAATATCTGAATCCAACTAAATTTATTTGTAGAAATAAATAAAATAATAGTCATAAAAAAATTAAGATAGAAAATTAATGCTTATTATTATTATTATTATTATTATTTTATTATAAATATTCAATAATTTTTAATTGATAAAGTTTTTTCTTAGAGCCTTGGAATTAATAAAAAATAAATAATAAAAATAGAATACATCCTAATTGTGTACAGATCATTTTTTATTTTTCAGTGAAGGCTTTACACATTCGAATTTGGCTATGACTCAAAGTTTAATATCTTTTGCTCCAATGCAAATTCAATGTTATTACTGGTTTTGATGAACTATTCATATATTTTAGCTGGAAAAAATTATTTTTTAATTAACTAATAGGACAAGAAGTTTTAAAAAATTTAAAGTGCTAATCATGATTTTAGAATCCTTAATATTAGTTCATTTATATTTTTTTAGGTATTAGCATTTAGCAATATTCAATTCAGTTTTTTTTTCTTTTTACAATTTTCCAAGGATAAGGGAGGTTTAGCTTTGTTTAGATGGTAACATAAGTGTAGTTTTGATTTAATTAACTATTACATGTCGGTTGAAGTCTAGATTTAAGGACCTTTATGTATTTCAGATAAGGAAAAATATAATAAGTAAAATTTTATTTGGTTTCAAAGTCCTAAAAGTTAGAAAAATAATTAAATGACTATTTTGTCTAATGTGAAATCAATTTTTAAAGGGTATAAAAGGTGAACGACATTTCGCTAAGGGACTTCGTGCTTTTAATATAGTATAGATATAGATTCGCGTAGACTGACTAGCTAGTACACTACTATACAAGAGATTAATGCATTATAAATAAAAGGATTAATTACATGTTGTAAATAAATGCGGAGCTAGAATTTAAAGCGTGTGGGTTCGAGATTCTAATTTGTTTATGTTGTTGGGTTCTAAATTAACAATGTATACATATTCAATGAAGTTTTAAGACAAATACATAGTTTGAACCAAAGTTAATGGAACCGAACCCGCAAGTTGTATGCTAGCTCCGCCCCTGGTTAATGTACTATTTTAGAAAGCTCTAGAATCGTAAGGTTTTGCAATAGTGTTGCCGAGTATGCAAAGTTGCTGATTGTGTAATTTAGCCCATCAGAATAGGCCCAACGAGTGAGACCGTCGACTGGGCCCAAATTGTCAACCGGGTGCCCAAGCCTGTGTACCTAAAACGTATTGTGTTTGACGTAAACTGTACTTCACCTTCAAACCCTAGCTTAACTTTTCTCTCTTCTATACATCCGCAACCTTTTCGCCATCGACGGTATCATCAACCTCAACAGAAATAACGATTGCATAAAGTAGAAGAAGAGAAAGATGGCGAAGTCAATGAGGTGTAAGAGGGAAAAGAGGCTGAGAGCTATAAAGAGAGAGATAGTGGCTTCAGAGCCCTCTGTCCTTAAGAAAGAAGCTGCTAAATTAGCTGCCCAAGAAGCTGCCCTTGCTGCCCCTAAGCTTGTTTTCAAGTCTCCCTTCACATCCTCTACCATGGATACTTCGACCTCTACTCCTAACAACGACAACAGCATGGGTATGTTTTTGCTTATATATTCTTTTTATTGTTGTCTGTTTGCTTCTTTTTTTTTGGGAACAAAGGCGATATCTTTTTTGTTTGTTATGCTGTGGTTTCCTTGTGGGAAGAGCTAATTTTGTTGTGATTATTGCATGATCAGATCTCATGTACTATGCTATTTGCCAGGAATATTGTGTTATTGACAGAAGTATCTAGGGTGTTAACAAAAAGTTTAAACAATAGAGAAACACTTTTTAGGATAAGTATAAGTACGATGGAATATATCCATTGCAAGTCTATCCAACATAAAAAGAGTGACGTTGAGGTGAGACTGGAAGGGATTGCAATGTCTAAATGCAGACAATTCAGATATCTTGGGTCGATTTCCCAAGATTATATTAAATCAGATAAAGATTTAGAGCGTAGAACTAAAATAGTATAGTTGAAATGGAGAAGTGTTATTGGAGTGTTTGTACGACAGGTGGATCCCTAACTGAGTGCAGGCAAGTTCTTTAAAATGGTTCTATAACCGTCAGTGTTATATGAGAGTGGATATTAGGAGTATATGTTCCTGAATTTTTGAAAAATGAAGTTACATGAATAGTCGAGATGCGTACAAGTTGGCTCAAGCACCACTAACTATAAAAAACGAAGCGACATGAATAATGCATATAGTCGTCCCTAATTAGTTGAGATTGAGACGTAGTTGAACTTTCACTTGTAAACAGTGTTATCAAAGGCGCGCTTAAGCCTTGAAACAAGGCTCAAAACCTGTTGAGCGCTTCGGTTGCTTAGCGGGCGCTTCAGTGTTGTCATTAACGCATACTTTTCCTTGCCAATGAGCGTAATCCTAAAGAGGCGACACTAAACAATTGATATTCTTTATTGTAAATTTTCTTCCATTTCTTTGTCCGTATATTGGGTATTCATGCTTGTAGATATTAGTTTTGGACTACACATGTATATTTGTAGTTCTTCTCCATTTGCGCCTTTCTTTATTAAAGCTCACGTTTATTTTCACTTAAAGCCCTAACAGACCTTAGAAATTTTTTGCGGCTTTCGCCTTTGATAACACTGCTTGTAAAGTCATCAATGTGCACAATCAAGACAGATCTGGGGAATTCCATGTCATGCCATGTCCCTTGAGACCCCCCTCCCCCCTCCAAACCCCCCACAAAAAAAGGAATACTGTAATTAGCAGAAATGACAAGACTGATGTTGAGTGTCTCTGCATGTTGTAAGAATAACCGAATAACCTTCCTCATATATAAGTGCCTTTGCACTTATTTCCTTGTGAAAAAATTATTACATGTCGCTGAGATTTAACTGCTCATATACTCCCAGTGTTCTGTATCTTCTAGTGCTGATGAAATTGATAGGAACTTGCACGTCCCATCTGCTTTTAGCCTTCCCCCGAGTATGCTAATTTGTCATCATCTTGATTTCCAGATGTGGAGATGGCTGATGGAAATCAAATTGCAAAATCTTTAAAACCTCTTGGAAGGAAGATGAAAAAGAAGCTTAAAATAGCGAAGAAGAAGCATTTTGGCAAGGGAAAGATCAGGAGGAAGAATGTTTGATTGCAGGCCCTTTGTTCTCTGGTAGCTTCTTATAGTCCTCTTGCTAAGCTGATAGATATCTAGTTGCTGCTTGCTGCAACATCTTGTCGACAAGTCCCTCCCGTGTTCTCTCCTCAACTCCTCTTACATTTTAGTAATATCTTGGAACTTGAGCATATGATTGGAAATGCTACTTATGCTCATACAAGTATCTTTGCTTCCGAAATGAGCCTTATGTTCTTGAATCTCACCAAGTAGTTCATTGTTTCCTTTATTTTACAGTGTGTTGAATATGCTAGACTTGCATGGAAGTACGAACATGTGGGGAATGTAATCCAACAAGGTTAAGATATTTGAATTTTTAAGCAAAGTTAACCCTTTTATTAGATAGAAAAAAGAGAAGTACCATAGTTATATTTATAGTAATTACAGTAACTTGTTCCCTCTAACTAACCAGCAAATAACATGAGGCATTTCTAAACTCTTCCACTAGTCATTGGGCTCGAGCTTGGGGTTGACTGGACTGTACGGCTGGAGCCACTATGGACTCAAGTTTCTCAACTTGGTATTCCGATCCACTTCCTAAATTAGCCATTAACAACCATACTAAACCCAGAAATTGCCCCCTCCCTTGGCCAGATTTTGAGCGTAGAAATTTGGTATGACATCAAAGAGTCTGCTCCATCTTGTATATCATCCTGGCTGGCTATCAACATATTTGCCAATACGCTCGCCCGATACAGTATTGATGCTTTTGACTTGTTACCTTTCTCAGATTGATCAAGAGCTAGTTCATCATCATCTTTCATATGATCATTAGTAATATTCTTGTTCGCCGCATACAAGATGCTGGAATATAACAAGGTAAAATACATAGTCCGACAGAAGCGTAAACCAAACACGAAAATTTGTCGCGCGGCTAGACCGAGGTCTCTTTGCTATCATCACAAAATGGAAGCAGATTTCGGTGGCAATGTGGAAGAGTATGAGAAATTCCTTCTGTTAGGTACGTAAAGTGGTCAGCCCAGTGATCTCTATGAATTAACTGGCCGTCAGTTTTCCTCTCTGGTAATTCGATAAGTGGTTTGGCCTTTGAAAATATTCTGCACCTCAGCCTTTCAGCCAATGGCAGTGTATCTGTCCAGACATAATATAATAAGTAATAAAAGTGTGCAGTCTTTAGCAGCTTAAGTTTTTGGATGAAGTAGTCACATGGTATCAAGGCCCACAAAATAGAATTAGATCAACATGAGGTGGGTTTGGTGGGATTGGAGTTTGTGGGGGGGGGAGGGGAGGGGTTGTATTGAGATAATATATACCAACAAAAACACTTACGGTTCTATATAAAACTCAACTCTAAAGAGGGGGAAAGAAAGCAGAAGAACGATAAAGGGAGAACTGGAATTGGGGCCTTCTCTCATATGGCAAAGAAGAACTTAAGTGAAGAGCAAAATCTAAAGACACGTGGTGTGTAAAGTTGGACACATGGAAATCTACAAGTTAAATATTTTTACCAAAATACCACCAATTTAGAATTGACATTTACGGAAGTACCCTTGGTACGACCAAGGGACTTTCACTTATTATATATAGTAAAGTAAAGTAATATATACACATATGAGTTATAAGGTTATACTGCTGCAGAGTTTGTGGGCAACTTCGACTCCAAATTTGCATCACTAGTTCTGAGGAACCACGTACCATTATTGCATCCAGAGTAATGGTACTGAGTAGCAATGCATGGGTCAAACGTAATCGAAATTTTGCTATTCTTTTATGTAAAAATAAAATTTGAACAAAAACACGCTTAAAAGTTCGAAAAAAATCCAGTATAATGTGTTGGAGTTCTAACTTTTAATATAATATGCTAGAAGTATATCCGCAGGAGCTCCATTCCGAATGTTATGCTGGAACTTTCCACGTTTCAGCTAGGGTTTTTTTGTCCAGATTTATTCTTTGCATAAAATAGTGGCTATTTTCTAATGACTTTACAAATGCTGGTTATTTTTCAATTATCATTGCAAAACCTAGTTAGTCCATATTGTTTTTACTGTACTTTTTGGAACGAACTAAAAGGGAGGCCTTTGTGGGTAAGGCCTCGTATATAATGTAAATTTCAACCTCCACTATTCTAAAGGGAGAATGACACAGTTACCCACAAAAACAAAGGTATTTACCTTTGTCTACTCATTTGTTTTCCTACCCATCAAACTAATTACATCTCCTACCCATAGTAATTTTTTGTGGGAAAATTTCTCTTTTTTCTCTAATTCTTTTTTATTTCTATGTTTCTATTCTCTTTTTTTTCCTTCTTTTCTTTCTTTTCTCCTTTTTTTTCCTCATCTTCTTCTTATTTTTTTCTTTCTAATTTCATTTAGCTTCTTTTTTTATATTCTTTTTCTCTTCATAATCCAATTTCATTTATTGCTTTCACTATTTTTTATTATCCTTTTTTATACAATAAAAAAATATAACGGATATAGTAAATATTTATTCACCTTTTTTTTTAACATAACAAATATAATATACCTTTTGTTTTTTTTAATCTTTCTCATTTTTTAAATTCAATTATTAAAATGAAATAATATCAGTTGTCACTTGATCTAATTCACTGAATATCACACTGACTACTGTTGAGCATCATAAATTACATAATTAGATTCTAAGAATCAACACGTGATTGCCATGCAAAGTTTGATCTCCTCCCCTACAAATATCAGTACACACTCTACCACTAGCAGTAATACAACCAGTTATAGAGCAAGAAAATATAATCTACAGCAACAAAATCTCCATATATACTAGTTAGAATAAAAATGATAGTAAAATATTGAAAAATACAATAAAAGTATAAGCAGCAAAAAAAGACTTCTAGTACCATGTGATACCAATATGGTATATATGTATACCAAAAGAGCATATGATTTCTCCAGAATATTGCTACAACTATCAGCAACTGTACTACTGTATCATAACATTAAAGGACGCAATAAAAGTATGAGAAAATTACATGCTCATATTGCAAGCTAACTATTCGCAAAACAACTTGCTCATTCTGTATACTAACAGGGGTATATAGTTGTATGGGGTCGTTCCAACAATTGCCTATAACTATAAAAACTATTACATAATACACATAATTTATGTCCATCAGCACACAAGAATTCCAGCACTGCAAATCATGTTCATACAAATAATTTCATAATAGAATTCACTTAAATTGCAGCCAAAACAACCAAAACAATGTTCAAACTACCATATGATACCAATATGGCATATAACTATATCAACATGGTATACAATTTTGCTGGTTAATTCTCGGCAAATATATGGCTATACTACTATTACATAACACACATGCATAAAGAGAAAAATAAAAAAATAGTGTACCACATATTAATATAATAAAGTATTTCAAGATATTGTACTATATTACTATTATTAAAAGAAAATCAAATATTGGTCCAATTAAATGCAGCTAATACAACCAAAAATTGATTCAACTAGCATATGATACCAATATAGTATATAGCTATACTAATAGGGTATATAGTTGGAATGAAATGTATACCAAAATGGTATATTTGTATATTATTTGGGTATACAATACAAATTCGTCTTCTTATTTCACTAACTCTACTGCAAAATCTCCATCAAATTGTCCAAAGCTTTAACGACAACCTCTAATCAACATTTCAAACAAAACCCAAGCAAATCATATCAGAACAACTACAAACTCCAAGTTTCAAAGTCCTTCAATAATGAATTTGATTTTTTCTAATAATAGATCTCCAAATATCAACTTTACCCAAATCTTCCAAATAACTCTCTAAACAAACCTCAATTAAAATTGTATAAATGTTAACAAATTCTCGAAAACCCATTTGTGCTCTTCAAGTTTTCTCAAACCCCAATAACATTGTTTTGAGATCTCTTCTTTTATATCTTCTTAAATCAATATGTAACGTTAGCTTTTGAACTTTCACATTACAACTTTTAGATTTATTCAGATAATAAATTAATTAATCCAAAAAATTATATTGTAGCAAATAGCAGTAACAAAGAAAAGGAGAAGTTGATAAAACAAGCGACCTTTAGAGTAATGTAAGAAACATAGAGGAACAAAGTTCCATCTAACTTAATCATGCTAACCCGAGTTAAAATAGTAGAATTTTCTTTCTCATGTGACATCTTTAGCACTTTGCAAGTAGTTTGAAGTTCAGATTAGGAGGAACGAACCAAGAGATTTTATAGATGGTCAGGTAATTATTTTTGGAAAATGGGTATAAATAGAAATAACTTTACAATGGGTAGGAAACGGATAATAATTTTGATTTTTTTGGATATTTAGCACAGTTTTCTCTATTCTAAAAGCTTCATTCCCATCCTTTATATTGTCGCAAACTAGCTTTTGACTCTTGTATTCCTTCGGGGTATATTTATGATCAACAATACGACTTTTGTATGTCTTAAAAACATGATATGACCCTTTGAGGTTGCCCGGGTGGTAATTCACACGGTTGGCCTGAGATCGAATTCCCCCTCATGTCTTTTGGGTAGAGCCTATCGTACGGGGTTTGCCTAATGCAGTTTACTTTCTCTGTGTGGTTTGAAAGCTACTACACATGGGGAGGTTTACCCAGTGCGCATGTGACAGAGATTGTAGCGGCTGCAAATTTCCCCTTTTACCAAAAAAAATAAAAATGATATGCATATTTAACAACGTCCGAAATCTTTAATTTGGTAGTAACACCAGTACCATCACTTTCTTTCAACATTTGAATAGAAGGGTTGCCAATAAGACTAGAATTTTTCAAATTATCCCTTCACCTTGATGTTCCACCTCTTTGATAATAGTAACATCTACATAAACTAATGATTGAAGCATAATGTTATGGCTGTCAAATTTTCCACGTGACGTGATGATTGAATTCTGGAAATATCATTATATCAGATTATGTGTCCACAGGCAGATGGTTCGAATTGATAGCTGATGAGATAAAAGAAAAGATTACTACTCTATTATTGTACTGTGCTTACAAAGACGGATGATATTGAATAGTAAAAAGACCAACCTAGAGAGAGATAAACTTAGCTTCCTTCCAAAAACTTGTCTTTTAATATTCTTCATCGAATTACATTACCATATTCTATATGAAAACTCATGGGGAGTATTTTCTATGTAATGTTCACCACTAAACACAGTGGTTCAAACTTAAGAATGAGAAACAAGGAAGTAGAAATAGCATTACATTACCAAAATTGTGAAATGGTTCAAAAAGAAAGCTTCTGACAGTAAATGGTGCTAAACAAGATAACCAAATAGATACGGGAGAAATTCAAAAATAGCCAGATTTACAAGTGGTCATTCAAAAATAGCCAAATTTACAAGTAATTGAAATTTAGCCACTTTTCATGTAAAGATAAATCTGAACGAAAACACTGTTCAAAATCCGAAAAATACTCAGAATATTATATTGGAATTCCAGCATAAGTATACTGGACTTCTAGCATAATATACTGGAATTCCAACATAACTATACTCGACTTCCAGCATAATATACTGGAGTTTCGGTATAATATACCGGTCCAGCATAATATGTTGGAAGTTTATACACCGGTGCTCCAATCTCCAGTATATTATTATGAAACTTTTCGCGTGTTGGAGTTCCAGCATATTATGCTGGAAGTTCATACACAGGTGCACCGATCTCCAGTATATTATGCTTGAACTTTTCATGTTATAGCAAAATAGTGGTTATTTTCAATGACTTTGCAAACGCTGGCTATTTTTGAACTGGCTAGCCCGTGCTATTTTTACAAGAGATATGGGACAGCATATGGTGCAAACACTAAGCTACTTTAGTTTTTGAAGATGATCACTTTGACATTGAAATCTGGCGAATTTCACGCAAATGAAAACTGTACTCTTTGAACATAAGTTCGCCCTGGTAGGCAGCCTTCAGTTCAGGAACTTTTGCTTCATATCTAGTAACATATTTCTGTAAGAAGTCCTTTTCCCTAATCATTAATATAGTGGATAGCTTGCCAGCTTCTGGAACAATGCCTCTTGACCACAAAACTTGCATGACAGAACACCTTGGAATAACCCTCCTTTTCAGGCTACGCAATAGAAAAGCCGGTCTTTGTGACAAGTGAGACGGGCTCAAATGGAGTCTACCAACATAGAATGCCACAATTGACCTGATATTCTCCACAGTATAAAACATGCAAGTCGGCTGTGATCTGAAAATATTAAGGATCTCCTCATCTGAAAAGCCCACACTTCTGTAGGTTTCCAATTTCCTTTCCAGATTGGAGTGACTGACCTTCGACATTGTGGTAAAAGCTATCCTAAATGCTGGAGAAGTAACATCAAACCTCATTTCCTTGAGTCTCAAGCCAACCGCACTCATTTTTTGGGGATTTATGGTCAAGATAATTGGAGATTTGAAAATGAACTCTGAAACTTGAGAATCAGGAATACCAATTTGGTGCAATACCTGTACAGTCTGCTTCCAATTATGAGATATCTTACTACTAAGGATTTGTGGACTTCGTCTAACGGCATCCATTGCTTGCACTTTACTACCCATGAAAGTCTTCAGGGAATCAAAGGATGGAGTCAGTAGTTTCCTTATGCTACTGAGGAGTATGTTGGGGTTATAACAGATAATCTTACTGCATTCATCTTCAGAAAAGCCAATGGATTGCAAGAACTTCAACTTGGGTTTTAGGGTTTTGTCCACCTTCGATGCTAATAATTGAGGGCGCATTTTAACTATTTTCTTCACTTGGGTTGCTGAAAACCCATGGTTTTGGAAGAAGTCAACTACAGCTGAAACTTCTGAACATGCATGAGTGTCTAATTGGACTATTTTTGCTTCACTAATGATGGTTTCTTTTGATAAACCATGCGACTTCCTGCGACACAAGCTAATGAGTGACTTGCTCTCGTCATTTGTGATGTTGCTGCTGTTAGTTGACACAAACTGCACGAAGACGCTGCTTTTCCTGATCTTTGTACACAAGTGTCTTTGGCATTTATACAGAGATTGAAGCATTTTAAGAGAAGGGAGCCCTGCAATGGAGATGTGTCAATGCCAAGATTATGCCTCAAGAACCACAAGTTATTAGCCTGAGAATGCTAACAAAAACTTGGAACCTAAACAGCCTGTTCGCCAACTAGAGTGTCTGTTAGTGAAAGAATAGGACAATGAAATTCAACATTGGTAATCAATACCAATAATGGAAATCATCCAAAATTCAGGAAACGTTAATACTCCCCAAATATTTATCATATTGTCAGATAAACTCCTTAAAATCTACAGACGCATAAGAAGTAGGGATAGGCGTTCAGGCAGTTCAGCTTGGATATGAAAAGTTCGGTTTGGAATTTCGGTTTTTGGATTTAAGAAATTACAATCCAAATTGATTTTTCTAGCTTAATTATTACTATATTTAGAAATATGAACACACTCATAGGTGAAGCCGGGGATTTTGTAGCCTCTACCTCTCCTCGCCCCCTCATTCCTTTTTGAGAGTAGATTCTCCACTGATAACACCCCGTGCTCGTATATTGTATTCATTTTTTCCCTTTTTTTTTTTGAGAAGTGGTGCTCGTATATGAAATTCCAGTCAACCACGGCATCTGTTCATTCTTTCTTCTGTTTTCTTTATCCTCTATCTAATTTTTCTTTCCCCTTATATTTCTTATCAATTCTGTACTTTTGGATCATATTTACCTATTTAATACACTAAGAATAATAATCTCTTAAATACGTTCACCTCAAGCCTTAAGTCATACACCTTGCCTTGTGCTTTTGTTTTTCATAACATGCCGCAAACCTAAGCATCCAACCACGAGCAATTTCACATATTTTGAACCAAAAGAATAACATAAAGTAAAAAGGGCAGTGTTAGTCTACTGCATGCTTCCTCGGACTAAGGAATAATAAGCACTTTTTTTATAACCAAGAAATTCCCAAGGGCCGGTGGCTCTCGGTTTGAAACTTGAAGATAGTAAGCCCATCCCTACCCTTTCCACGTAAATATCAGGCTTTTGTTTGTGGCACAATTTGAACTCATGACTGCACATAACCCACAGATCAAGCAATGCACTCTTATCATACCAAAACCCTGGGGCAAACACTATTTCTGTTGTGAATCTTCTCTCTAGTATAATCCCACTCTTCACATTTCAATAGGGAATTCTCCATCTTACAAGTGTTGTAACTCCTCTCTGAGTTGAAGTCATTGACTATAGGGTTTTACTTAATTCAAAACACACTTGATGGATGGTGTGATCCATCATAATATCAAATATTTTAAGGAAAGTGAGCGGTTGATACATTACCTCATAGTTGAGCTAAGTCCTCCGGTCAGGAAGTGGTTGTGATCTATAGAACTTCTAGTGCTCTGCGTCAATGGAATAAGAACCTTATTTTCTCTATTCAGATTCTTAAAACTCCCAAGTCCCATCATTTATCATCCAAATAAGTAATAAGCTTATCTAGCCTCTCACGCTATACATCTAACCTACGCGTCAAACATACTTTGTTGAGCTTATTATCCAACTATGCCATCCATTTACTTATATGCAGCTCCAACAACAGGAATCATTCTAACGCGCTATACTCCTGGCCCCTTCCGAAAACGTAACAATCATCCTATTGGGAAGCAATGTTTCCTATTAGCAAACAAATACTATAAGTTTACCATTAAAAGTAGTTCCATCTTCCTACACCAACTACATTCCTGTAACTCATTAGATGATTAAACATCTTTTCCTAGAATATTGGTCTCCGAACATTTCTGTTTTGCCTCTCCTCTAGGTTTTTGAGAACCTTACTAGCACTTCCCAAATAGGCTGACAGCAGTAAAAGGGTTGGTTGCTCAATAAACGGAATTTGGATAAAATGAATAAGAAAATAAGAAAAAACAGTTAAATTATGCTCGAGAAGCAGATAAGCACAAAATTATAGCACATAATTCCTGTTGTTTCCTCCATATGTAAATCCAATTTACACAAACTTGAACAATTTCCCAAGTTTCGAATTTTTACAGCTGAAAAAAAATAAATTACATAGGATGAGTGAAAATTACATACCTGCAATGTAAACAACTCCAGTGATTAGTGAGAGTAGCGGACGAGCGAGCAGCGGTGCCTATGTTGGGGTCGAAGACCAAATATTCAATTTTAGCATTCGGATCCTTTCGAATTTTACAAACTGCTACTTTGCCCCGAAGTTCAGTTGTATGGCAAACTGCGCTAATATTACCGTTTTATCTTTTGTTTAACTAGGGGTCTTCAAGGGGATGTTGTCACGTCCTTAGTCTTGAACAAAATTCGCTCACGTTCTTGTACAACTTGCTCACGTTCTTGCTATATCAAGTCAGTCTTACTATATTCAAATGGTAGAAATAACACAAGAGAATTATTAAAGGAAGCTTAGCTTGAATTATTTTTGCTTGGTAAATTTACAAATGAATTCCCCCTATTTATATTAATCACCTAGGGGTTCCACAAGTCCTTCCATATTTACAAATAAGTACATTCTCTAGAATCTTCTATGTAGCTAGAATCTTCCAAAGCCTTTCCTAATAATTCCATAGGGTTCTAGGGTCTTCCTAACGAAACCTTTATATTTTTCTAGAACCTTCCTACAAGTGCATAAATATCTAGAGCTTTCCCAAGGAAATTCTCCATAGTTCTAGAATATTCTATCAAGATCTAGGCCCTAACTTATGTAACCCTTCCATATGGCAAAAATATATGCCAAGTAGCACCTACATGGGATGATGATATGGCGGGTCATGACACTCTCCCCCACCCATTTCTGTGTCGTCCTCGACACAAAGCATCGACACGTACGCGCGCACCTCGCATTTGGCGTCACTAGAAAACTTTGTCCCCTAGCCATGATGTCATATGAAGCGGTTCGCCTTCCCATGTTACAAGGTACTGGACACCTTTCTTTTTTCCCCGTTTGTACTTTGGACGGCTAGCAATGAGGGCCTCGACCCTCCGCCCATCGGATGCCCCTTCTTGCTCTTGGCCTGAATCTTCCCATGACTCAACCAAGTCCAGCAGCTTCTCAAGAATGGGGTCCATGCTTCCACTCCCTATTTGGCTGCCCTCCGTGGTCTAGCCTTACTGGCAAACTTGAACCCTCTACTTGGTGCATCGTCTAAGTCTGATAGCATGGCATCACTTTGTAGCTCGCCATCCTCTTCAACTATGTGCGTCCAACCTTTCTTGCTGCCACCATGCTCTGTTTGCATGGCGCCAAGATAGGCTTTGGAATCCCTTACATTCGGCTTAGATTTCAAGCCATCCCTCTAATGCAAACGGTTTCTCCTGTGTCACCCTTATGTGCTTGAACAAAGTTCTCGATCATTGCTGCAAGCTTCCCTAACTCTGGGCATTCACTTTCCCGATGTGATTCTTCACAGAAGTAGCACCCTCCCTTAGGCATGTACTCACTACAGTTTTTCGGCCCCTTGGCGTTTCTCTTGGACCCATGTCCGTTATGGGATGGCCCCTTGCCATTACCCTTGTATAACTCGGCTATGCCTTTTTCGTTGTCCTCACCGTGATCTCCCACATCCCTTGCGGTGTTGCCTTCTTTGGACTTGGCAGGATCCATCTTGAAGCCAACAAGTGACTCGGTTACCCTTATGGCCTCGTTCACATTGGCTACTTGATGTCTTCTTAACTCCTGCCTTTCCCAATTTTGCAACCCATTCATGAAGTAAAAGAGGGAATCTTCCTCGGACAACGACGGGATTTGCAGCATTAAGGTAGTGAACTCGCGCACATACTCCTGAATTGTGGCCATCTATCGGAGCTCCCTTAGCTTCCGCCGTAAGCTTCATACACCACATTCACCGGGTAGAAGTGATTCTTCAACTACTCCTTGAACTGCTCCCACGTCTCAATATTGCATAGCCCTTTTTTCAATGTTGGCACACTTCCGACGCCACCCTAGCACGACAGCTTCGGTCAAGTACATTGAGGTGTTGCTTACCTTAACAACTTCGTCATCCTCCTTGACTACCACAAAGTACTTGTCCGTCCTCCAAAGTAAGCATGCCGCCTCGCGTGCGTTCCGTGCACCGCCATACTACTTTCGCTTAGGGACCTTCACGTTGATCCCTTCTGCCAGTACCAAACCCTTGGTAATTTCGGCCATGGTTCCCTACAAAACTTCCTTCTAACAATCTCTTGTATTCTTGCTAACATTCCTTCATCATAACCTTGGCTCTGATACCACGTTGTCACATCCTTAGTCTTGAACTAAGCGCACATGCGGCACTTGGCAATTCGCTCACGTTCTTGCACAACTTGCTCACGTTCTTACTATGCCAAGTCAGCCTTACTACACTCAAGACCGCTAAGAGAATGGTATAAAGAACACAAGAGAATTGTTAAAGGAAGCTTTGTATTAGAGAGCTTGAATTGTTTTTGCTTGGTGAGTTTACAAATGAATGCCCCCTATTTATACTAATCACCTAGGGGTTCCACAAGTCCTTCCATATTTACAAATAAGTACATTCTCTAGAATCCTCTATGTAGCTAGAATCTTCCAAGGCCTTTCCTAATAATTCCATAGGGTTATAAGGTCTTCCTAATGAAACCTCTATATTTTTCTAGAACCTTCCTACAAGTGTATAAATATCTAGAGTTTTCCCAAGAAAATTTTTCATAGTTCTAGAATATTCTACCAAGATCTAGGCCCTAACTTATGTAACCCTTCCATATGGAAAAAATATATGCCAAGTGGAGCCTACGTGGGATGATGATGTGGCGGGTCATGACATAGTGCACCAAAAAATTGCACATATCTCAACAGTGGTGTTGAATTTTATTTTTTTCCCTTCTCTTATGGAATCGGTAACTTTTTGTCCTGGTTTCCTCCATGGGAAACCTTCAACTAATGGGGGTAAATGGGAGAAGTTCAAGACTACCAACTCTTTACGGGGTCGTTTGGTATGAGTATGGTGTTCATGGTTCGGTTTGAGTCAGTTTTTCTCTAAAAAGAAACCAAACCAAGTAAGTTGGTCTTTCAAATATTGGAACCAAACCAAACCAAACCAATTAAGTCGGGCTTTTATTGATTCGGTTTGATTCTGTTTTTGTCGATTTTTTTATTTTTCCGGTTATTCATCGGTTACACTACCAAACGCATATTCCAACGATTACATTTTCAGTGTAACACTATCAAATCAATTGCTCTTCGAGAAATCTGTCATTTACCAAGATATATTGATGATAATTGAATCAAATAGTGATGAATAATTAAAGTACTCAATCGATTATTTTTAACACGAAATAAATTCTTGTACTTAGCCCAATCAAACTAGAATGTAAAGGCAAAGAATTAGATTATTATATTAACAAATAACTAGATTAAAAATATAAATGACTAATATGTACCATAAAATTTTAGAAACATTTTATAAAATATGTAACGACCGGACCGATCGTTTCGCGTATTCGGACGCCGTCCCCCTAAATAACACTTTCCGTAGCGGCTTATCGTGATTTGTGTCTTGCGGGGACGGGCAGTTCGAGATTCGGAACTGTATAGGATGGTATAGGAACACTTAGTTCCTTAAGGTTGGCTTTTAAGGCCAAGTTTGACTTTGGTCAACATTTTGAGCAAACGACATCGGAATCGAGTTTTGACGATTCCAGTAGCTTCGTATGATGATTTCGGACTTGTGCGTATGTCCGGAATGGGTATTGGATTACCCGGGAGCGTTTCGCCAAATAGCGAAATAGAGATTCCTTAAGTTCATTTGGTTTGGGACGTGTTTTTGTGTTATCAAGGTTCGAATGGAATTTCGAGACCGATAATAGTTCCGTTAGGTCATTTATGACTTGCTTGCAAAATTTGGTGTCATTCCGAGTAGTATAGGCCGGTTCGGCGCATTGTAACCGAATTCAAGAACTTAGAAACTCTTAAGTTTGATTATAGGGGTTTTGAGGGGTGATTTTGAGTTTTAGCGTTGTTTTGGGTGTTCCGAAGGCTCGAGCGAGTCTGTAATATGATTTAGGACTTGTTGGTATAATTGCACGGGGGCTCGGGTGGGGCCAGGTGCCTCCCTGACACCAAACAAAGCCAAAAACTAGCAGCTTCAGCTGCTGGTGCACCAGATCTGGTGTGACCGCAGATGCGGTTTCCCAGGTCGCAGGTGCGAGACCGCCCCTGTGGTCAAGGATCCGCAGGTGCGACCCCCCATGGGAGCTGGTCCAAACCGCAGGTGCGGACCTCCTTCCGCAGGCGCTGGTGCGGGACTTCCTCCGCAAGTGCGGCCCCAGGCCTCCTAGGCCACTTCCGCAGGTGCGACCTTTGGCTCGCAGGTGCGGTCCTCGAGCCGCAGGTGCGGTCCTCGAGCCGCAGGTGCGAGATCATTGGAGGCAGTGAGCTCATTTAATACGGGATTTGGCCATTTTTCACCATTTCTTCTCCTCCATT
>ML275655.1:5984-44807 GCA_005239495.1 Nicotiana undulata
GTTTCCGCACGTTTCTTGATTTTTTTCTGTAGTAATTCTTGGACCCCTATCGTATTGTTATCAACACTGAACTTTGAGGCCAAAAGGTGGGAAACATTCGTGTGTAGCAGGCTAGACGCCACCTTCCATGAAAATTTTCTTCCTCTCAGGCGGGCTGTGTTGATTGCTTCTATCATGTCAGGATACCCGATCAATGTTGGTAATGTTATGTCGAGTGTTGATAATCAGAAGTTGATCTTGGAAGTTGTTGGTTCTCATGGGAAGGCACTAAAGGATCTTGCAAAGGAGACCAAGAAGCTGAAGAAGACCCGTGCATCCAAGGAGTCCGTGAAGAAGTTAAGGGAGGAGGTTGATAAGCTGAAGGAGGATCACTTGCCATTGGACCTGCTGCTACAGGACCCTGCTGCCCAGCCTAAGCTACAGCCGGAGGTAGAGCGGCCAACAAAGACGAGGAGAGTGCTGCCCCGTACAGATGGCATTGTGATAGTTGGCAGACCCCCCAGTACAGGCCCAGGTTACAGAGGAGGTTCAGGTCCAGGTACCGATGGAGACACAGGGTTCTAGGGATGAGTCAGAGGTTCCCATGCAGTCCACAGAACCCGAAACCCACACTGAGGATCCCACACAGACGGAAGGCCTATAGGGAGTTTCTCTTTACTCTCTTTCTCTTTACTTTTTGAGCTTATTTTCCTAAGTTAGCATTGAAGACAATGCTAGCTTTCATTTGAGGGGTTAGGCCCTATTTTGGTTGATTTGGATGACTGTATAAATCAGATACTATTTTTATTATGCTTTCTTTTTTATTTTGGTATGTACATAACTTTACTATTCTAGTACTTTTCGTATTCTTTTGCACTTTTTGGTCTGTATATAATGTTACTTTCTAATAAATATATTCACCCTCCCCCCTTTATGTATATTCGATTTAATCCCCTCTTGTACATATTCATTCTAATTTACGCATTTTACTTTCTGCATTTTTCCTTTTTATAGCTTCTTATTTGATTTTTCATAGCTTCTTGTTTTGAATTTTTCACGTGCAATAAGCCTTTGGTTTTTTTAATGCCACGGTTCTTTCCAAAGGTGGAATTTGTGTGAACCGGGTGGCTCTTCCTGAGGATGGATGATGTGACAACTTTCTTAAGGGTTTGAGTCTGTTTTTCCTTTTGCTTTTGTGTAAATAGTAGTTGGTAAGGAATGGTACCTCAAGCAAAGCTTCACTTGGGCCTAACACATTTGCCTTTGATCCTATGGTAAAAAACAAATCGGTTTGTTTAGGATGGTGAAAGTCGTGGTCTTGAGACTCTTGTGTTGGCCGATAATCATCAAGTGGTTTTTCGGGACCATTGTGTTGCTCAAATCATAGCTAAGGTCGTTGTGGGCCCCCAACTATGTTTCTTTAGCAATCCCATAGCTTGAGTGGTGAGAGTTTGAATTGCAGGTCCAAGTCCCGTGCCATTAGTCTAGAACTTGCCCTGAATATTTGTCTAGGCGAAATCCTAAGTGTAGTTTGACTTGAGATGTGATTATAGGCTATCCTTGATCCGAACAGTGACTTGAGCCTTAGACCGTTTTCTTTCATAAAACCATGATACAAGCCTTTACCAATTTTAACCCTCCCTTGGCACCCCTTCTTCCCTTAGAAAAAGGCAAAAACGTAAGTTTGGGGGAGAGACGAGGAATGCAACAAAGTGAAAAAGAAGGTACAAAAAAAGGGAAGAAAAGTAAAGGGAAAGAAAAAGAAAAAGAAAGAAAAGAAAAATCAAAAAGCCAAAAAGAATGAACAAGTTAGAAGAAATAAAGGGAATCAATGAAAGAAAAGTGACTGAAGGTGTGGAATGTTTAGGAAAAAAATGATTGAAATGAACAAAAAGGTGTGATAGTATGTCTCTCCAACCCCTCAGAAAGAGCTAATTGACTCAAGAAATCAAGAGAAACAAATGAAGTGCTTAAGGGAAGATAGAACTCACTTTGACCAAATATTTCCTACCTTAAACCAAAAGCCTTCATCATGTACCCACAAAAGTCCTATATGATCTTGAGTTGAATGAAGCTTACATTAGTGGTGACTCACATAAGGGGTAAGCCTATGGTACTTTGAGCCGGACTTGAGTCTTTTCTTTGAGAGAGATGAGTGAACTCCCATTATCCTCGTTCTGTGTGTTACAATCTTAAAGTGAGGTTTGCTTAGGGAGAGTTGAGGAGTATGAGTTTGGGTTCCACAATGACCAAAGTAACAGTAAGAGTTTCGCTGATGAGTCGAGTCAACTCTTGATGCTCTTGTGTCGCACTGAAATCCATGGTTTTAAAAGGGTCTAGTGTTGTTAATGATTCATTTGCATTGAGGGAAATTGTTGGTCCCAATTGATGCTAGAAGAGGTCACCTTAGGACAACTGAATTTTTTTGGATTTACTCAAAAAGGGGTGGGGCTTATTTTGTTTGCTTGAGGACAAGCAAAACCTTAAGTTTGGGGGAGTTGATAACTAGGGATTTTACCTTATTTTGCACTTTATCTTGCTTAAGTTTTGGATGCAATTGTACACAAAATAGTCCCAAAGGCGCTTGTTGCAGGGTTTAGTAAAACATGATGATAAATAGTCAAAGACCTGCTAAAAAAGGAGTGGAACTTGCACAAGTACCAACAACAAGTAAAAGCCAAGTTCAATTGACCACCGCAGCCCACGGTCCACTTTATGCGGTCCGCGGTGTGAGATTCAGAGAGCTATCCTTCAAGGCAAAATCCACCGCGTTCCGCGGTCCTGTTTATGCGGTCCGCAGTGGTGAGATTCTGAGAGCTATTCTTCAAGGCCAAATCCACCGCCGTCCGCGGTCAAGAGGTTCATAGATCCCAAATGTTGAAGGCTAGAAGACCTCTGCGGACCGCAGTCCTTTCTTCGCGGGCCGCGGTGACCCCACAGGGGCATTTTTGTTCGGAATTTTTAGCTGAGTATAAATAGTTTCTTTTCTTATTTTTAGGTTAAGCTTTGTACTGAGATATAGTGGGGAGCTCGTGAACGACTTTTATTCATCTTTTTGAGTACTTTTAGAAGGATTTCAACATTGAATCTTTCAATTTTAGTTTATAAATTATATGGGTTTTGCTTCATCTATTTCTCTGATTTCTTCAGTTATTATAAGTATCTAAACCCATTATCTAGGGTTGTGGCTCAACTCTAGTGTGGGTGTTTAATGGGTCCTTTAAATTAAGGCTTAGATGCTTATGGGTGTTTGGTATTTGGGCTGATTTGTGGGTTTCATGTTAAAATTGGTGGTTGCAAACACTAATTGGTGTTCAATTGACTTGGGGTTTTTCTTGAGAAAGAGGACTTGAGTCTAGAAAATCAGCCCAACAAGGAGTTGGGACAAAATCATGAGATTGATAGTCCTAATTAACGGGTTAAACCTAGAGATAGTAAAACCCTACTTGAACCAATATTTCTTGCATAATTTTGACACCTAATTGACATCGAGAGAGGCAATTATGGCAAAGCCACTGTAACGACCCAGTCGGTCATTTTTAAAGTTAGCACCCCGATCCCCTAATAACTGCTTCTCCCATGTCTTATTATGTTAATGGAACGTGTTGGAGCATTGCGTGATGAAAGTTGGAGTGATTTTGGACACATAGTCTTCTGAGGTGAATTTAACTTTAGAAATTGAGCCGTAGCTAGAGCTGTGTGAAGACGGATCTGAATGGAATTTCTTCGACTCTGTTATCTCCGTTGGGTGATTTCGGGGTTAGGAGCGTGTTCGGAATATGTTTCTGAGGTCGGGTGTCGATTTAGGCTTGAATTGGCCAAAGTTAGACTTTCGGCGATTTCGCCCGATAGGAGAGATTTTGATATCGGGCTCGGAATGGAATTCTGAAAGCGACAGCAGGTCCGGAATGTCATTTGTGACCTGTGTGCAAAATTTGAGGTCATTCGGATTGGTTTAGACGTGTTTCGGCGTCGAATGTGAATTCTTGAAAATTCCTAAGTTCTTAGGCTTGAATCTATGCATAATTGATGATTTTGATGTTATGGGATGTTTTTTTAAAGCCCGACCAAGTTTGAATAAGGTATTTGGGTCAGTTGGTAAGTTTGGTTGAGATCCTGGGGGCCTCGGGGTTATTTCGGATGCCCAACGGGACAGTTTGGAACTTTGATCAACTACTGAACCAGACCTGTTTCTGGTGTCTCGCACCTGCGATGGTTTTTCCGCAGACGCGGTAGGCCTGGTCGCAGGTGCGGTTGTGAGTGGGGTGGCCAGTGGTCACAGGTGCGACCTGGGTTCCACAGGTGCGGTATTGCAGGTGCGACCAATCGACCGCAGGTGCGGCCCCAAGTGCCTTAAGTGATTTTCGCACCTGCGATGTAATTTCCGCAGGTGCGATCCTAGAAGTCGCAGGTGCGAAAGCCCTGGGCAGACTTTTAAGACCCAATTCCGAGGGTTAAGTTATTTTTCACCATTTTCGAATTTTGGAGCTCGGGAAGGACGATTCTTAGAGACTTTTGCACCTGGGTACTTTGGGTAAGTGATTCCTAACCTATATAGACCAATTTCCATGAATCTAATCTTAATTTCTACCTTTAATTTCGAGATTTTGAGTAGAAATTTGGGGAAAATGGAAGAAACTTCTTAGACCAAATTTTGGGCTTTTGATTGGGTATTTGACCTCTGATTTGAGAGTTTTTCGTATTGTTAGACTCGTGAGTGAACGGGTGTCCGAAAAATATAACTTTTACCCGATTCCGAGACGTGGGCCCGAGGGGCGTTTTGGTCAAAATTCCTAATTTCGCGTATTAGCTTCGAATTAATTAGTTACTTTGATTTCTTGAAATGATATTTACAATATGCAATCGAATTGAATAGATTTGGGCCACCCGAAGTCGGATACTCGTGGCAAGAGTGTGATTATTGGTTGATTAGCACAATCGAGGTAAGTGGCTTGCCTAACTCTGTGTTGGGGAATTTCCCTTAGGCATTTTAGCTGATCTTTAATGTAAAAACCCCGTGTACGTGAGGTGACAGGTGCGTGCATAGGTTATTTTCACCGAAAATCCATTGTTCTTACTATGGCATATCTCATTTTCACTCCAAATATTACTATTACTGAACTAGACTGAGTGGCAACTTAAGATTTAAACCTACCAACCGATTTTACTTGATTTGTCCACTCATTACTACTATTTGAACATCGTTGAAGTATTTTAATCCATTTTTGCCAATGGTTTTTCCTAAACTTTTGTATTACGCTACATCCGGTATACATCTTGCATTGCATATTTACAAAGGAACTGCGGGCCGAGACCTGTGATCTTTCCCCTGTATTGCATTGCACGAGTATTTATTGCGTTATATGTTGTGCTGAGCTGAGAGCTATTTACATCATTCTCTTCTAGTTTTTACTTTAAACTTCCGTAAATTATTGCTGCTTATTTCAACTGTTAGATTATAACTATCTATTTATAAACTCAGTAGAGCATCAACCTGACCTCGTCACTACTTGACTGGGGTTAGGATCGGCACTTACTGGGTACCGAATGTGGAGTACTCACGCCCTTCAGCGCATGTTTTCCCCATGTGCAGATCCAGGTACCCGTACATAGTACCGAGATTAGCAGCAACAGTAGTCTTTGGGAGACTTAGAGGTATTTCTTTCGCTTCCGTAGAGCCTTCCGAGTCCCTCTCTTATCTTAGTATAGTCGCGGTACTAGGCAAAAATACTCTCAGTTTCGATGTATTGAGCTATATTGTTAAGCTTGTGACAGTTGTGATAGTCCGGGATTTGGGAAGAGCTAAACTGTAAATGCCGAGCGGCTTAAGCTTTATGGTTACTGCTTTTATCTTTAATGTTTGATCCCTGTTTTCGATTTACTTTTCCGCATGTTTTAGGCTTACCTAGTCGTAGAGACTAGGTGCCGTCACGTGACCCTGTGGAGGGAAATTTGGGTCGTGACAAGTTGGTATCAGAGCGTCTAGGTTCACAGGAGTCATAATGTCACAAGCCGGTTTATTAGAGTCTCGCGGATCGGTGCGGAGATGTCCGTTTCTATCTTCGAGAGGCTATGTAACAATTAAGAATAATCATACTTCTTGGAATTCCTTATCGTGCTAGTTACTGTCATCAAAACTCTCTTACTCTATTCTATTCTTGCTTACAGATGGTTCGTACTCGTACCGGACGTATTGATGACCAGGCACTCGAGCCCTCAGCCGGAGCCACCAGAGGCAGGGGCCGAGGCAGAGGACGAGCACGCGGTGCAGCCCGAGCACCGGCCAGAGCAGAGGCAGAGGATCCCCCAGCAGCTACAGTTGGAGGGGCACCGGAGGTTCCTGCTATTACTCCAGCCCTCTAGGAGACCTTAGCTCAGTTCTTGAGTGCCTTCGGTACTCTGTCTAAGGCGGAATTACTTCTGATAGCCCCAGCTACATCCCAGGTCGGCGGAGGGGCATAGACTCCCGCAACCCGTACTCCTGAGGAAAGGGTTCATATGGGGCAGGTTCCAGAGTATATCCCTATGCCTCCAGCAGCTCCAGTTCAGCATGAGGCCAGAGCAGCTGCATCGGAGTCTTAGCAGCACCGTCTTGAGAGGTACAAGAAGTACCACCCACCTAAGTTCAGCGGATTAGCTTCAGATGACGCTCTGGGTTTTCTTGAGGAGTGTCATCGGATTCTCCGCACTATGGGTATCGTGGAGACGAGTGGGGTCTCATTCACTGCTTTCCAGCTAAGGGGAGCAGCTTACCAGTGCTTGTGTGCTTTCGAGCTTAGCAATTCGGGCGAGGCAGTTTCACTCACTTGGGCTCCGTTTTCAGAGATGTTTCTACATGAGTTCGTCCCTCATAGTCGCAGGGATGCTTGACGTGTAGAGTTTGAGCAGCTACGTCAGGGTACTATGACTGTGTCGGAGTATGCAGTCCGTTTCAGTGACTTGGCACGCCATGCCCCAGCTTTGGTTTCTACTATTAGAGAGAGAGAGTTCGACACTTTATTGAGGGGCTCCATCCCAGCATTCAGACTAGTATGGCCAAAGAGCTAGAGACAGACGTTACTTACCAGCAGGCAGTGAGTATTGCCCGGAGGATTGAAAGTATGTTGGCCCGGGACAAAGAGGAGAGAGAGGCCAAGAGGCCTCGAGAGACTGGTCACTTTTCAGGAGCTCGTGCACCAGCAGCACGCTATGGTAGGGGCTTTGTGAGTCGCCCTGTTCATTCATCTCTTCCAGCAGCTAGTGGTATTCCAGCTCCTCCTAGAGCTCGGGAGCCTTATTATGCACCACTAGTATCTCAGGTGCCTCCTGCTCGAGGTGCTATCACCGGCCAGTCCAACAAGCCAGTTCAGAGTCAGCGGCAGCAGCCACGCCCTCAGAATGATTGTTTTGGGTGTGGTGACCCTCGTCACCAGGTCAGGAATTTCCCTAGAGCTAGGAGGGGTGCACCACCGAAGACTTATTAGGTTCCACGTCTCCCACCAGGTCCTCCAGCTATACTTCTAGCCCTAGCTGCTACCCCACCATCTCAGGAAGCTCGAGGTGGAGGTCGGGGTAGCCGGGGAGGTCGAGGTCGCCTTAGAGAGGGAGGCCAGGCCAGATATTATGCTCTTCCAGCCAGATCCGAGGCCATTACTTCCGATACAGTTATCACAGGTATTGTCCCCGTTTGTCATAGGGATGCATCAGTATTATTTGACCTAGGATCGACATATTCATATGTGTCTTTTTTTTTTGCCTCACATTTGGGGATATCTCGGGATTCCTTGAGTTTCCCTGTATATGTTTCTACTCTTGTGGGAGATTCTCTTGTTGTGGACCGCATATATCGGTCGTGTTTGATTTCTACCAGTTGTTTTGAGACCAGGGCTTATTTATTATTACTCAGTATGGTAGATTTCGATGTTATCTTGGGCATGGACTGGTTGTCGCCCCATTATGCTATTCTTGATTGTCACGCCAAAACTGTGATGCTGGCTATGCCAGGACTACCGAGGTTAGAGTGGAGAGGTTCTTTAAAGTATACTCCACGTCGAGTCATTTCTTTTCTAAAGGCCCAGTGGATGGTTGGGAAGGGGTGTGATGCGTAATTGGCTTATGTGAGAGATGTGAGTGCTGAGATCCCTACAGTTGAGTCAGTTCCAGTTGTTTGGGACTACCCTGACGTTTTTCCAGCTGATCTTCCGGGTATGCCGCCCGACAGAGACATTGATTTTGGAATTGATTTGTTGCCGGGCACTCAGCCCATTTCCATTCCTTCCTATCGCATGGCTCCTCCTGAGTTAAAGGAGTTGAAGGAGCAATTGAAGGAGTTGTTTGACAAAGGTTTCATCAGGCCTATTGTATCACCTTGGGGTGCTCCGGTGTTATTTGTGAAGAAAAAGGATGGTTCGATGCGTATGTGCATCGACTACCGGCAGCTGAATAAGGTGACAGTGAAGAACAGGTACCCATTGCCCCGCATTGATGATTTATTCGACCAGTTACAAGGTGATAGGATGTTCTCCAAGATTGATCTTCGTTCGGGTTATCATCAGTTAAAGATTCGGGAGCCGGATACCCCGAAGACTGCATTCAGGACCAGATATGGCCATTTTGAGTTCCTTGTTATGTCATTTGGGCTGACCAATGCCCCAGCAGCCTTCATGCACCTGATGCACAACGTATTTTGGCCGTATCTTGATACTTTAGTTATCGTATTCATTGACGACATCCTGGTATATTCTCAGTCCTGGGAGGACCATGAGCAGCACTTGAGGACCATGCTTCAGACCTTGAGAGAGAAGAAGTTGTATGCCAAATTCTCTAAGTGTGAATTCTGGCTTGATTTTGTGGCATTCTTAGGCCATGTGGTATCTTCGGATGGGATCAAGGTATATCCGGAAAAGGTGGAGGCAGTGCAGAGTTGGCCTAGACCGTCTTCAGCTACAGGGATTCGCAGTTTCCTCGGTTTGGCCGGGTATAATCGCTATTTTGTGGAGGGATTTTCATCCATTTCAGCACCCATGACCAGACTGACCCAGAAGGATGCACCTTTTATTTGGACTGAGGAGTATGAGGAGAGCTTTCAGAAGCTCAAGACAGCCCTGACTACAGCTCCAGTGTTAGTATTACCTACCGGTTTGGGGTCCTATACAGTCTACTGTGATGCTTCGAGGATTGGACTTTGGGCGGTGTTGATGCAGGACGGTAGGGTGATTGCCTACGCGTCCACACAATTGAAGGTTCATGAGAAGAACTACCCTGTGCATGATCTCGAGTTGGCAGCAATTGTTCACGCCCTGAAGATATGTGGCGTCATTATTTATACGGGGTTCCTTGTGAGATCTTCACATCAGAGTTTGCAGCATATTTTCAGCCAGAAGGATCTCAATTTGCGCCAGTGTAGGTGGTTTGGAGTTACTCAAGGATTATGACATCACTATATTATACCACCCGGGAAAGGCCAATGTGGTGGCCGACGCCCTGAGCCGCCGTGCGGAGAGTTTGGGTAGTTTGGCATATCTTCGTGCAGCTAAGAGGCCCTTAGCCTTGGATATTCAGTCCTTAGCCAGTCAGTTTGTGAGACTGGATCTTTCCGAGCCTCACCGGGTATTGGCGTGTATTGTTGCTCGATCTTCTCTTTTTGACCGCATTCGGGAATGCCAGTATGATGATCCTGACCTTCGAGCTCTTCGGGATAGAGTTCAGCGGGATGGTGTCAGGGATGTGACCATAGGTGATGATGGTGTGCTAAGGCTGCAGGACTGTATTTGTGTGCCCGATGTAGATGGACTTCGGGAGTTGATTCTTGAGGAGGCCCATAGCTCGCGGTACTCCATTCATCCTGGTACCGCGAAGATGTACCAGGATCTGAGACAGCACTATTGGTGGCGGGGGATGAAGAAGGATATAGTGGAGTTCGTAGCCAGATGCCTCAATTGTCAGCAGGTCAAGTGTGAGCATCAGAGCCCGGGAGGATTACTTCAGCAGATTAGGCTTCCAGAGTGGAAGTGGGAGCGGATCACCATGGACTTCGTGGTTGGATTTCCTCGGACTTTGAGGAAGCATGATGCTATTTGGGTGATTGTGGACCGGCTGACCAAATCAGCCCACTTCATTCCAGTGTTGACTACATATTTTTCTGAGAAGTTGGCCCAAATCTACATTCGGGAGATAGTCCGGTTGCACGGTGTGCCGGTATCTATTATATCATACCGAGGTCCTTAGTTTACCTCGCATTTCTGGAGAGCCTTGCATAGTGAGTTGGGTACTCAGATAGACCTCAGCACAACATTTCACCCTCAGACGGACAGATAGTCCAAGCGCATGATTCAGATTCTTGAGGATATGCTTTGTGCCTGTGTGATGGATTTTAGAGGATCATGGTATCAGTACTTGCCTCTTGCAGAGTTTGTCTATAATAATAGCTACCAGTCCAGTATTCAGATGGCACTGTTTGAGGCTTTATATGGTAGGCGGTGCAGGTCCCCAGTATGATGGTTTGAGCCAGGCGAGGCCCAATTGTTGGGTACAGATTTGGTCTAGGATGCCCTGGACAAGGTGAAGGTGATTCAGGAGAGACTTCGCGCCGCTCAGTCCAGGCAGAAGAGTTATGCGGATCGGAGAGTTTGTGACTTGGAATTTATGACTGGTAATCGAGTTTTGCTTCGGGTATCGCCTATGAAAGGCGTCATGAGATTCAGGAAGAAGGGTAAGCTAAGCCCGAGGTTCATTGGCCCTTTTGAGGTGTTGCAGCGGGTTGGGGAGGTTGCTTATGAGTTGTCTTGCCTCCCAATCTAGCAGGAGTTCATCCGGTATTCCACGTTTCCATGATCAGGAAGTATCACGGTGACCCGACTCATGTTTTGGATTTCAGCTCAGTCCAATTGGACAAGGACCTAGCATATGTTGAGGAGCCTGTGGCTATATTAGACAGGCAGGTCAGAAAGCTCAGGTCGAAGAATATTTCCTCAGTCAAAGTGCAGTGGAGGGATCATTTGGTCGAGGAGGCGACTTGGGAGACGGAGCAGGACATGCGGAGTCAGTACCCTCATCTATTCACAGCTTCAGGTATGTTTATATTCTCGCTCGAGGATGAACGATTTTCTTAAGAGGGGGAGAATGTAACGACTCGGTCGGTCGTTTTGAGAGTTAGCGCCCTGATCCCCTAATAACTGCTTCTACCATGTCTTATTATGTTAATGGAACGTGTTGGAGCATTGAGTGATGAAAGTTGGAGTGATTTTGGACACATAGTCCTCTGAGGTGAATTTAACTTTAGAAATTGAGCCGTAGCTAGATCTGTGTAAAGACGGATCCGGAATGGAATTCCATCGACTCCGTTAGCTCCGTTGGGTGATTTCAGGGTTAGGAGCGTGTTCGGAATATGTTTTCGATGTCGGATGTAGATTTAGTCTTGAATTGGCGAAAGTTAGACTTTCAGCGATTTCGGCCGATAGGCGAGATTTTGATATCGGACTCGGAATGGAATTCCAAAAGCGACACCAGGCCCGAAATGTCATTTGTGACCTGTGTGCAAACTTTGAGGTCATTCGGATAAGTTTAGACGTGTTTCGGCGTCGAATGTGAATTCTTGAAAATTCCAAAGTTCTTAGGCTTGAATCTATGCATAATTGATGATTTTGATGTTATGAGATGTGTTTTTAAGGCCCGACCAAGTTTGAATAAGGCATTTGGGTCAGTTGGTAAGTTTGGTTGTGGTCCCGGGGGCCTCGGGGTTGTTTCGGATGCCCAACGGGAGAGTTTGGAATTTTATCAACTGCTGAACCAGACCTGTTTCTGGTGTCTCGCACCTGCGATGGTTTTTCCGCAGGTGCGGTAGGCCTAGTCGCAGGTGCGGTTGTGGGTGGGGTGGCCAGTGGTCGGAAGTGCGACCTGGGTTCCGCAGGTGCGACCAATCGACCGCAGGTGCGGCCTCAGGTGCCTTAAGTGATTTTCGCACCTGCGATGTAATTTTCGCAGGTGCGATCCTAGAAGCCGCATGTGCGAAAGCCTTGGGCAGACTTTTAAAGACCCAATTCCGAGGGTTAAGTTATTTTTCACCATTTTCGAATTTTGGAGCTCGGGAAGGACGATTCTTAGAGACTTTTGCACCTGGGTACTTTGGGTAAGTGATTCCTAACCTATATAGACCAATTTCCATGAATCTAATCTTAATTTCTACCTTTAATTTCGAGATTTTGAGTAGAAATTTGGGAAAAATGGAAGAAACTTCTTAGACCAAATTTTGGGCTTTTGATTGGGTATTTGACCTCTGATTTGAGAGTTTTTCGTATGGTTAGACTCGTGAGTGAACGGGTGTCCGAAAAATATAACTTTTACCCGATTCCGAGATGTGGGCCCGAGGGGCATTTTGGTCAAAATTCCTAATTTCGCGTATTAGCTTCGAATTAATTAGTTACTTTGATTTCTTGAAATGATATTTACAATATGCAATCNTATTGGTTGATTAGCACAGTCGAGGTAAGTGGCTTGCCTAACTCTGTGTTGGGGAATTTCCCTTAGGCATTTTAACTGATCTTTACTATAAAATCCCCGTGTACGTGAGGTGACAGGTGCGTGCCTGGGTTATTTTCACTGAATTTCCATCGTTCTTAGTATGGCATATCTCATTTTCACTCCAAATATTACTATTACTAAACTAGACTGAGTGGCAACTTAAGGTTTAAACCTACCAACCGATTTTACTTGATTTTTCCACTCATTACTACTATTTGAACATCGTTGAAGTATTTTACTCTATTTTTGCAACCGGTTTTTCCTAAACTTTTGAATTACGCTACATCAGGTATACGTCTTGCATTGCATATTTACAGTGGGACTACGGGTCGAGACCTGTGATCTTTTCCCTGTATTTCATAGCATATTTACAGTGGGACTGTGGGCCGAGACCTGTGATCTTTCCCCTGTATTTCATAGCATATTTACAGTGGGACTGGGGGCAGAGACCTGTGATCTCTCCCCTGTATTTCATAGCATATTTACAGTGGGACTGCGGGCCGAGACCTGTGATCTTTCCCATGTATTTCATAGCATATTTACAATGGGACTGCGGGCCGAGACCTGTGATCTTTCCCCTGTACTGCATTGCATTGCATATTTACATTGGGACTGCGGGTCGAGATCTGAGATCTTTCCCCTGTATTGCATTGCACGAGTATTTATTGCGTTATATGTTGTGCTGAGCTGAGAGATATTTACATCATTCTCTTCTAGTTTTTACTCTAAACTTTCGTAAATTATTGCTACTTATTTCAACTGTTAGATTATAATTGTCTATTTATAAACTCAGTAGAGCCTCAACCTGACCTCGTCACTACTTGACTGGGGTTAGGCTCGGCACTTACTGGGTACCGAATGTGGAGTACTCACGCCCTTCTGCGCATGTTTTCCCCATGTGCAGATCCAGGTACACGTACGCAGTACTGAGATTAGAAGCAGCAACAGTCTTTGGGAGACTTAGAGGTATTTCTGTCGCGTCCGCAGAGCCTTCCGAATCCCTCTCTTATGTATTTAGAGAGGGAAGGCAAAAATACTCTCAGTTTCGATGTATTGAGCTATAGTGTTAAGCTTGTGACAGTTGTGATAGTCCGGGTTTTGGGAAGAGCTAAACTGTAAATGTCGAGCGACTTAAGCTTTATGGTTACTGTTTTTATCTTTAATGTTTTATCCTTATTTCCGATTTACTTTTCCGCATGTTTTAGGCTTACCTAGTCGTAGAGACTAGGTGTCGTCACGTGATCTTGTGGAGGGAAATTTGGTTCGTGACAACCACTCAAACTACTGAGAGGTATAGAGTGGCTAATTTCGTGCATCGGTTATGCCATATTCCCTTTGTTAACATCTATGCCTTAGATATTGGATCCCCTTGAACATTCGCCTAGGAGAAATTCATAACCCTCGTGCCTTTTATCCATTAAGAAAACAACCAAAAAGACATTCGTTAGTTAAGTAGCAAATTACTATTAGTATAAAACGTAGTATAATTATCAAAACAAAAATTATGAAAAGTGCAATTAAGAGCACGAAACACTATTACATCACCTAGAAACTCAACTCCAATATTGTTAACTCCCTGTGGAATCGATCCTGATCCTTCGGGTAAAAGCTGCTCCGACCCTCATCTTCCTACTCTATAGTAGTGTGGGTGAGCTCTGATCACTTATGTGGGTTGGGGTGACGTGGGATCACCCGTGGGTGTGTGTCGGAAGTGTGTAATCTGTGATTGGATGAATTCAAGGTGAATCTTGGCACGTTCGAGGACGAAGGTTTGTTTAAGAAGGGGAGAATGTAACGACCCGACTAGTCATTTTGAGAATTTAAGCTCTGTTCGGTGGCATAAGGTCTTGAGCAGCTTCACATTGTGTATATCGACCTGCGTGCGTGGTTAGATTCAGTTACCAGATAATCTAGAGTCGAATTAGGAGAAAAGTTTTCAATTTTGAAGCTTAAGTGATGAAAGTTGACCGGAGGTTTCACTTTTGTGTAAATGGCCTCGGAATGAGTTTTGGTTAACATCAACAACTTTGTATAATGATTTTGGACTTAGGCGTGCGTCCGGAATTGGTTTTGGAGGTCCGTAGAGTGATTTAAGGTAATTTGGCGAAAGTTAGAATTTCGGCGAATTCAGCCGATAGGTGAAATTTATCAAGCTCGGAATGGAATTTCGAGAATGGTTGTAGGTCCGTTGTGTTATTGGTGACTTGTCTGCAAAATTTCACGTCATTCCGAGTTGAATTGATAGGTTTCGATGCGAGTTTTGATATTTGAAGATTTGAGAATTTCATAAGTTAATTTTTGGGTTGATTCATCGTTTCGGTGTTGTTTTATGTGATTTGAAATCTCGAGCGAGTCCGTATTAGGTTATAAGACTTTTTTATGTGATTAGACGGGGTCCCGGGGATCTCGGGTGTGTTACGGATAGGCTTCGGGTAAATTTTCCTCATTTTTCTACTGATAGGTTTTTGCGATCGCATAGTGCTATTCTGACCCCTCCCAGGTTTCCTTCAATGTGATCGCACCCAAGCTTCGAGATCGCATAGTGTAGCATTTGGCAGTAGCATATTTTTCCTCTATGTGATCACATTAATCTCTACGCGATCGCATAACATGTTTGGCCAGTGACATCTTTTCTTCTATGCGATCGCATAGTTTGATCCGCGATCACAATGCACAAAATACCTGGGCAGAATATAAGTTCTCAAAAATGAGGGTTAAGCCATTTTAAACATATTTTGACTTCTAGAGCTCGATTTTTGGCGATTCTTTGAGAGTTTATCACACAAATCGAATGGGTAAGTGTTCTTCCACTAGAATCAATTACTTTCATGAATTGGTTCTTGTTTTTATCATTTAATTTGTGTTTTTAGTTGAGGAAGAATGTGGGTTTTGAAAGAAAATTTCTAAAATAAAACATCATGATTTGGAGGACCAAATGGTATCGGAATTTGATAAATTTTGTATGGTTGAACTCGTATCAGAATGGGTAATTGGATTTTGTAAAATTTGTCGGGTTTCGAGGTACGGGCATGGGGGTCGACTTTTGGGTCGATTTTTATAATTTTGTAAAGATTAAAACTTAATTATTCGGTATAGTTCCTTATACGTTTTATGTGTATTTTGAAGTTGTTTTACTTGATTTTGAGTCGTCCGGAGGTCTTTCTGCCCGAGAAGTCTATTTTTGAGTACCGGGTTCTCATCTTTGAGGTAAGTATCTTGCCTAACCTTGTGTGGGGGAACTACCCCTTAGGATTGAGTCTTCCTTGTTGATTTTAGTCCGTGTATGCGAGGTGACGAGTGTGTACTCGGACTTATTTGCAAATATATTGGCCTTTTAGGATTTGTAGGTACTTATGTTACTTGTGTATGAATTATAATTGTTACATTTGAATCCTTGGTTGTTAATTTCATCCTTTCCTGCTTAAATTAGAATTACTTGCTTTTGGATTCCTTCGTTGGCTATTTGATCTTAATTGACTTAACTGAATATTTTACCGCTCTTATCATCATGCTATATTTTCTTCCTAAAACTGCCAAATTGACTATATTAGTGTTATCTAGCTTTATAGTTGTTTAGCCGTAGTTGGAACATCCATTCGTTGGTGTCAAGCATGCCCGTGAGTCTTACATTGTGAATTATATGATTTTTCCCTTAAGTGCTACTTAGGTCTAGTTGATAAACATTTATGTTGTTGATATTTCCTTGATGTTGCCTATTATTGGGCCTTTGTTCAAGCTGAGTTTCATTCCGTAAAGTTAACTGTTTAGGCGAGATTGGTTATAGTTGTTTCCCTTGCCAAGATGATGTTGTTTTCATTGTTGACGCCCTTGCCGGGATGGTATGGTTTCTATTACTATTTATGATGTTTATGATGTTAATGATATTGTTGCATTGTTGACTCCCTTGCCGGGATGTTGTGATTTATGGTTCATATTGTTGATTTTCCTTGCCAAACTGTTGTTCTTGATATTGTTTGGGTGAGGAAGAGCGTAAAGCACGAAGGGTGATGCCGTGCACTTGTTTTGGTGAGGATGAGAGTAAAAGCACGAAGGGTGATGACGTGCGGTTGAGAGTAAAAGCACGAAGGGTGATGCCATGCACTTGTTTTGGTGAGGATGAGAGTAAAAGCGAGAAGGGTGATGCCGTTCACTTGTCTTTGCATTATTATTTCCGTTCTTCCTGTTTGATATTTATTGCACTTGTTTAAGTGTTATTATTCTGGTGTTTCAATTTGGATATTCATACCGTTACCTTACTGCATTATTGACAAGACTCGATATTCCTCATGTACTGCATGGAAATTTCGGAGTTACGGACTAAGTTCTGGTAGATTTATCTTGAGGAGACTATGAACAAAAGATTCTATTGTAAAGTATTATTGAAAAAGTAATGGTTTTGAGGGACATTATGACTGAAGAACTTTTATTTCGAAGGTATATTTGAAAAGCATTCGTCTTGCATAAAATGATATTTGGGAGTCATTTATCGGGAAGGCATATTTGGAAATTTCGTATTTTTGAATGAAACTATGTTCTAAGTATTTCTCTTTATTAAAAAAAAATATTTAGAGAAAGTATGTTTTCAAAGGAGATCTTTCTATACTGAAATGATTATATCTTCAAAGTTTTCAATATGAATTGTTGTTTAAAAGTTTCCACCAGCTTATTGATTTAGTGGTTAAGGCCTATTTGAACAAACAGACGCAGAGTCGAATTATTAGTGTTTTCCATTGTGTTGTGTTTTTCTTCCAGTTTGGCTTGTTTTGATGTCCATCTCTCTGTGTATTTTTATGTTGTCCCGTTGGTTAATTTATGTAATTTCCTTCCGCATTATATTGTCATTGTTGTAAATTATTCCGTTAAGTCTTAGATAGATAGTGTGTTCGGTTATTTCTATATTCATATCAGTTTATTTTGTAGACCAGTGGTGTCTTGACTAGTCCTCGTCACTACTTCATCGAGGTTAGTCTTGATACTTACTGGGCACCGCTGTGGTGTTCTCATACTACACTTCTGCACATTTTTGTGTGCAGATCCATGTATTTATTGTTAGTAGCTGCGTAGATGATTGCCGAGGAGACTCAAGGTAACCTGTTGATGCATTTGTAGGCTTCAGAGTCACCTTCTTTTCGTATTTATTATTCATACCCTGTTGTATTCATTCCGAACAATGGTAATTAGAGATTTTTGAATAAATTCGTAGAGCTTATGACTTGTATTACCGGTTTTGGGAAAGTTTGTAAATTATGTCAAGATTTTATATCGAGACTGTAAGTTTTCCTTTTATTATTGTTCGTATTCAGTAACTGTTAGGCTTACCTAGTCCCTAAGACTAGGTTCCATCACGATACCCAATGGAGGAAAAATTGGGTCGTGACATTTTCACTAATTTACATGTTAAAATCTACCCATAAACTATGTATTAAACTCACATTAGGTAGAACTTACTTACCTCTCAAGAGTAGGTTGAAATCCCATTCGCAAGAGCTCTCCAATCGCCCAAAGTTGAAATAAATGACCCTATACATGCCTAAGTCCCGTTTTTAACAGAACCTCACTGCCTTCAATTCTCTCGCACTTGCGGCGCATGGCCGCACCTGCGGTCTCGCTTCTGCAGACTATTGTCCGCATTTGCGGAAATGGGCTGGACCGGCTAGGATCGCACCTGCAGTTCCGCTTCTAGGGAAAATGGACAACATCTATGGAACTTGGGCTCTGCTCTTGGGCCGCATCTGCGCATCTTCGCCCGCACCTGTGGCTACCCAACTGCAGGTGCGGTCGCACCAGAACTGGTGAACCAGCAACTCATTTTGAGCTTGAACTCGTGTGATGATCCAAAAGGTCATCTCGTGTATTTCTAGCTAAATTTGTGTTCCGAGGTTATGAGAACCTCCTTCTATCTCACCTCGATTTGCGTGCGCATCCCTGGCGTGTAGCCGGGAAGCCTTGGTGTGGAAAACTGACAAAAATGATGTTTTTATAGTGTAATTTGAATAGAGTTAACTTTGGTCTGCATTTTTGGTAAATGGACCCGACCCATGATTTGACGGTCCCGGAGGGTCCGTAGGAAAATATAGGACTTGGGCGTATTTCCATAATCAAATTCCGAGGTCCCAAGTCTGAGAAATGAAATTTTAAAAGAAATTGTTTTCTGAAAAATATTAAGGTTTTTGAAAGTAAAATGTTATGTGAAACCTGTGGTATCGGGCCCGTATTATGATTCCGGAGCCTGGTACAGGTTCGATATGATTTATATGTGTTGTTTGTAAAGTTTGGTAAGAAACAAAATCCATTTGACGAGATTCGGACCTTAAATGCAAAATTTGATGTTTTGGAAGTTTTGAGAGTTTTCATTGAATTTGAGGTTTAATTCGTTGTTTATGACAATAGCACTGCATACCCCTCGTTTGGAAGGACCCGAGGGGCTGCTCTGGGGGCTGGTGGCGGGGGAGGGGCTGGAATGTCCTCATTAGCATTGGCCTGTCGGCCCCCTCTGGGAGTAGGTACTTGGTTTATTTCATCTTCTTAGTTGTCATATACCTCCTCTATGATATTTCCCAAAGGATCCGCTATTAGCACCTGAGTAGATTCAACACACACGTTAAATTAAAAAGAAAAGAAAACACTTAACACCACTATTCACGTAGATAATCAACACTGTATAACTCCCCGGCAATGGCGCCAAAAAGTGATCGGCGCTCACCCACACTACTATAGAGTAGGAAGATGAGGGTCGGAGCATCTTTTACCCGAAGGATCAGGATCGATTCCACAGGGAGTTAATAATATTGGAGTTGAGTTTCTAGGTGATCTAATAGTGTTTCCTGCTCTTAATTGCACTTTTCATTATTTTTGTTTTGATAATTATACTACGTTTTATACTAATAGTAATTTGCTACTTAACTAACGAATGTCTTTTTGGTTGTTTTCTTAATGGATAAAAGGCACCAGGGTTATGACTTTCTCATAGGCGAATATTCAACGGGATCCAATATCTAAGGCAGAGATGTTAACAAACGGAATATGGAATAACCAATGCACGAAATTAGCCACTCTATACCTCTCGGTAGTTTGAGTGGCTTTGCCCTAATTGCCTCTCTCGAGGTCAATTGGGTGTCAAAATTATGCAAGCAATATTGGTTCAAGTAGGGTTTTACTATCTCTAGGTTTAACCCGTTAATTGGGACTATCAATCTCATGATTTCGTCCCAATTCCTTGTTGGGCTGATTTTCTAGACTCAAGTCCTCTTTCTCAAGAAGAACCCAAGTCAATTGAACACCAATTAGTGTTTGCAACCACCAATTTTAATATGAAAACTGCAAATCATCCCAAATACCAAACACTCATAAACATCTAAGCCTTAATTTAAAGGACTCATTAAACACCCACACTAGGGTTGAGCCACAACCCTAGCTAATGGGTTTAGCTACTCATAATAACTGAAGAAATCAGAGAAATAGATGAAGCAAAACCCATATAATTGATTTATAAACTAAAATTGAAAGATTCAATGTTGAAATCCTTCTAAAAGTACTCAAAAATATGAATAAAAGTCATTCACGAGCTCCCCACTATATCTCAGTACAAAGCTTAACCTAAAAATAAGAAAAGAAACAATTTATACTCAGCTAAAAATTTCGGACAAAAATACCCTTGCGGGTCACCGCGGACAGCGCAAAATGGACCGCGGCCGCGGTGAGGCTTTTTGGCTTCACAAAATTGGGTTCTAAGCTTGGACACCGCAGTCCGCATAAAATGGACCGCGGTGGATTTGGCCTTAAAGAATAGTTCTCTGAATCTCACCACCGCTGACCGCATAAACAGGACCGCGGAACGCGATGGATTTTGCCTTGAAGGATAAATCTCTGAATCTCACCACCTCGGACCGCATAAAGTGGACGCGGGTCGCGGTGGTCAATTGAACTTGGCTTTTACTTGTTCTTGGTACTTGTGCAAGTTTCACTCCTTTTTAGCAGGTCTTTGACTATTTGTCATCACTTTTTACTAAACCCTGCAACAAGCACAACACGTAAACCTTTGGGACTATTTTGTGTACAATTGCATCCAAAAGTTAAGAGAGATAGAGTGCAAAACAAGGTAAAATCCCTAGTTATCAATAAGCCTGATGACACAATCACAACTGCAATATAGCCTTCCCATCACCACCGATAAGCCTCATACCTCTACTTCTCACCTTCTACTCATTTCCAAAAGACCCGATTCTAAATCCATATCCGGCATTAGCCTCAACCAGCTGCATCAACTCATGACTACACCCATAAGGCATGACCACACAACATAGCACATCACACATAGGCTCAAATAACACTTTTGATCACAATAGCTGCCCGAAATCAACTCAACATTGGCAATTAGCCCCACATCTGAAAGAACTTTGTTTCTGAGCTCCATAATGTTGATAATGAAGCGATAAACACAAAGACCTCATTATTAGACACCCAAATCACCGAGCCACAACTAACACCACCGGGCACACATCCCGCAAGCTAAGCTAAAGAAGCACATAACGAAATGACTGAATATGAATATAGAAACATATAAGGGAACTATCAAACAAGCTCATAGGCACAACTCTCTATCAATACTGACTTACCAAAAGCAATATAACAAGGAAGAAGCAAATCATATGAACAAATCATAAGGATTCCATCCTAATAAAATTTCCACTGCGGTACTCAACCCGGTCCAAACATATCGAATCACAAATATCACGAGGACCTCGCCCTCAACTCTGAATCACATACCGAAAATATATCATACCAATTGAAATTCCTCCACTAATTCATCTCAGCTGATAAAATCATAACGCTAACTGACTCACATCTCGATGGAGTATCAAATCACAACTCGTAAACAAAATAATTAGGAAAATCACATAAAGCTTACCACGAAGAACAACAAGGACTCACTCACAGTTTCACCGCTATCAAGGATGAATAAAACAACGATAGACACGAGCTACTACTCATAGAATCTCCCAATAGGAGCAGACACGAAAATAGAGTGCAAAACATGAAACTCACTTATCAATAAAGCAACAAATAAGGGAACTCGTCCCGACCAACATAACTATAGTGAGATACAAATGGTGCCCCTATGAAGCAGATCAAAACATACTTGTATGATAACATCTGACCCAACGGTCTCCAGCCTACTATATGAATATAACAACGGGTTGGGCCTCCCCCTCTTGGGCGCCCTCTACTCACCCGAATACCCTGCTATAACACACCTTCCTGAATCCTGGAACAATCTCTCATCCTGCGGAAAAAATCCCCATGCTCAAAATAACCTCTCTGCCGACGTGGCTATTGAAAACATACAATACGAATCCTCTGAGACCCATGAGTACCTGAAAAACCCCATGCGAAGCTAGTAATGCGAACTGAACTGGTTGACCCACAAAAATTCTACCGCGTCGTACCTTGCCTCCATAATAAGGGCAAGTATATTCCTCCGGTCTATGAGGCCTCCTTGCCTCCCTGAGCTCTCTCCCTGATCTCGTATGTCCTCTCGCCCTTGGTCCCACATGCTCTCTTATAAACGAGTGATCCCTACTACCTACTGAAACGAGGCATCCTACTCTAACTTCGAGTCCTGCTCAACCGAATACCATGTCTGCATCCCTCAATGACTCTACGGACTCGTCTCCTAACTGAAGAAACCAAGCGAGGTGCATATCTGACCAACCCACTGAATAGGACATAGTGCTCCAACACAGACATAGTGCCCTGATGAAACTGCTCAACTCCACGCGCCATGCATCTCGGAGGAACTGGAGTGTAACTCCCTCAAAAGTATCTCTAAAACCTGAATCCATGCAAGTGAAGCTGACTCGGCCAGGCTACCCCAACTCATATGCTCGCCACTACTGACAAACTGCTCCTCTAAGCTGAGACGTGACAAGAATAACCCCGCTCGCCTCCACAATATCCGAGGTACGAAAAATGTAACGACACTCCTCCAGGAAACCCTAGGCATCATCTGTCGCCAATCCACTGAAAGATAGAAGGGTGGTACTTCCTGTACCTCTCAAGTCCAAGGTATTCTTCCTCCGATGCTACTGCCTTAACCACAGGCTGAACTGAAACCACATGTCGTGCTGCCATGACAACTGGAACCTGACCAACATGATCTCGCTGCTCTTGAGTGTAGACGGTGGGATTCTAAACTCCTCCCCTAATCTGTGGAGCAACTGGTGCACTAGAATCAACCCTGCCTGAATCAATGTACCAATTATACTAAAAAACTATGCCTATGCCTCCTGAAGTCCGGGGTGGCAACAGGCACCCCCGGTACCTGTCCCCCACTGGAACTACTGCGGCTTCTCAACGGCTGATCTGGTAGGCATCTTAACTGTGGCACGTGCTCCTCGTCGGCCTCTGTCTCTGACCCTTGCGACATTTGCTTTGGGGGTAACATCACCAGGTACCGCAGTTTGTGTCCTCACCATCGATGAGAGAATGGAACGATAGTTTCAAACTTCAAGATCAATGAACTCGCACGATATGAATGAAGGAAGTGAAATTGTCCCATAGTTCCGTAGCCTCTCGAAGATAAAGACAGACGTCTCCGTACCGATTTGCAAGACTCTACTAAACTCGTTAATGACTCGTAGCACCTATGAACCTAGAGCTCTGATACCAACTTGTCACGACCCAAATTTCCCTTTGTTGGGTATCGTGATGGCACCTAGTCATAGGGACTAGGTAATCCTAACAGTTACTGAATAACAACAATAATAAAAGGAAAACTAACAATCTCGATATAGAATCTTGACAGAATTTACAAATTTTCCCAAAATCGGTAATACAAGTCATAAGCTCTACGAATTAATTCAAAAATCTCTAATTACCACTATTCGGAATGAATAATAAATACGAAAAGAAGGTGACTCTGAATCCTACGAACGCAGCAACAGGTTACCTTGAGTCTCCTTGGCAATCATCCGCGCAACTACTAACAATAAATACCTGGATCTGCACACAAAAATGTGCAGAAGTGTAGTATGAGCACGCCACAGCGGTGCCCAGTAAGTATCAAGACTAACCTCGGTGAAGTAATGACGAGGACTAGTCAAGACATCACTGGTCTACAAAATAAACTGACATGAATATAGAAATAACCGAACACTACATCTATCTAAGACTTCACGAAATAATTTACAACAATGACAATATAATGCGGAAGGAAATTACATAAATTAACCAACGGAACAGCATAAAAATACACAAATAGATGGACAGCATAACAAGCCAAACCGGAAGAAAAACACAACACAATAACACTAATAACTCGACTCTGCGTCTGTTTGTTCACATCGGGCCTTAACCAATAAAATCAGTAAGCTGGTGGAAACTTTTAAACAGCAGTTCATATTGAAAACTTTGAAGATATAATCATTTCAGTATAGAAAGATCTCCTTTGAAAACATACTTTCTCTAAATATATATATATATATATATATAATAAAGAGAAATACTTATAACATAGTTTCATTCAAAAATGCAAAATTTCCAAATATGCCTTCCCAATAAATGACTCCCAAATATCATTTTATACAAGACGAATGCTTTTCAAATATACCTTCGAAATAAAAGTCCTTCAGACATAATCTCCCTCGAAACCATTACTTTTTCAATAATACTTTTCAATAGAATCTTTTGTTCATAGCTCAAGATAAATCTACCGGAACTCAGTCCGTACTCAGAAATTTCCATGCAGTACAGGAGGAATATCGAGTCTTGTCAATAATGTAGTATGGGAACGGTATGAATATCCAAATTGAAACACCGGAATAATAACACTTAAACAAGTGCAGTAAATATCAAACAGGAACAACGGAAATAATAATGTAAAGACAAGTGCACGGCATCACCCTTCGTGCTTTTACTCTCATCATCACCAAAACAAGTGCACGACATCACCCTTCGTGCTTTTACTCTCATCCTCACCAAAACAAGTGCACGGCATCACCCTTCGTGCTTTTACTCTCGTCCTCACAAGAAATAAATAGAAACGGCACAGCATCACCCTTCGTTCTTTTAATATCATAACATGGCACAGCATTACCCTTCGTGCTTTAATATCATAACATGGCACGACATAACCCTTCGTGCTTTTACACTTTCATCCTCACAATAAATAATACACGGCATCACCCGGCGTGCTTTACACTCTTCCTCGCCCAAAAAATATCAAGAACAACACTTTGGCAAGGAAAATCAACAATATGAACCATAAATCACAACATCCCGGCAAGGGAGTCAACAATGCAAACAATATCATTAACAGCATAAACAGTAATAGAAACCATACCATCCCGGCAAGGGAGTCAACAATGAAAACAACATCATCCTGGCAAGGGAAACAACTATAACCAATCTCACCTAAACAATTAACTTCACGGAATGAAACTCAGCGCGAACAAAGGCCCAATAATAGGCAACATCAAGGAAATATCAACAACATAAATATTTATCAACTAGACCTAAGTAGCCCTTAAGGGAAAATCATATAATTCACAATGTAAGACTCACGGGCATGCTTCACACCAACGAACGGATGTTCCAACTACTAAACAACTATAAAGCTAGATAACACTAATATAGTCAATTTGGCAATTTCAGGAAGAAAATATAGCATGATGATAAGAGTGGTAAAATATCCAGTTAAGTCAATTAAGATCAAATAACCAACGAAGGAATCCCAAAGCAAGTAATTCTAATTTAATCAGGAAAGGATGAAATTAACAACCAAGGATTCAAATGTAACAATTATAATTCATACACAAGTAACATAAGAACCTACAAATCCTAAAAGGCCAATCTATTTGCAAATAAGTTCGAGTACTCACTCGTCACCTCGCATACACGGACTACAATCAACAAGGAAGACTCAATCCTAAGGGGTAGTTCCCCCACACAAGGTTAGGCAAGATACTTACCTCAAAGATGTCAACCCGGTACTCAAAAATAGACTTCTCGGGCAGAAAGACCTCCAGACGGCTCAACATCAACTAAAACAACTTCAAAATACACATAAAACGTATAAGAAACTATTACGAATAATAAAGTTTCAATCTTTAAAAAATTATAAAAATCGACCCAAAAGTCGACCCCCGGGCCCGCACCTTGGAACCCGACAAATTTTACAAAATACGATTACCCATTCCGTTTCAACCATACAAAATTTATCAAATTCTGATACCATTTGGTCCTCCAAATCATGATGTTTCATTTTAGAAATTTTCTTTCAAAACCCACATTCTTCCTCAACTAACAACACAAATTAAATGATAAAAACAAGAACTAATTCATGAAATATAATTGATTCTAGTGGAAGAACACTTACGCATTCGATTTGTGTGAAAAACTCTCAAAGAATCGCCAAAAACCGAGCTCTAGAAGTCAAAATATGTTTAAAATGGCTTAACCCTCATTTTTGACAACTTATATTCTGCCCAGGTATTTTGTGCATTGTGATTGCGGACCAAACAATGCGATCGCATAGAAGAAAAGATGTCACTGACCAAACATGCTATGCGATCGCGTAGAGATTAATGTGATCGCGTAGAGGAAAAATAAGCTACTGTCAAATGCTACACTATGCGATCGCGAAGCCTGGGGTGCGATCGTATTGAAGGAAAACTGGGGGGGTCAGAATAGCACTATGCGATCGCGACTCCTCCTATGCGATCGCATAGAAGGAAACCAGATGATAGGTTTAGCAGTGGAAAATTGAGGAAAATTGATCCGAAGCCTATCCGTAAAACACCTGAGACCCCCGGGACCCCGTCTAATCACATAAACAAGTCTTATAACCTATTACGGACTCGCTCTAGGTTTCAAATCACATAAAACATCACCGAAACGATGAATCAACCCAAAAATCAACTTATGAAATTCTCAAATCTTCAAATATCAAAACTTGCGTCGAAACCTATATGTTCAACCCGGAATGACGTGAAATTTTGCAGACAAGTCAGCAATAACACAACGGACTGACAACCATTCTCGAAATTCCATTCCTAGCCCGATATCAAAATTTCACCTATCGGCCGAATTCGCTGAAATTCTAACTTTCGCCAAATTACCTCAAATCACTCTACGGACCTCCAAAACTAATTCCGGACGCACGCCTAAGTCCAAAATTATTATACGAAGCTGTTGACGTTAATCAAAACTCATTCCGAGGCCGTTTACACAAAAGTCAAACCTCCGGTCAACTTTCATCATTTAAGCTTCAAAATTGAAAACTTTTCTCCTAATTCGACTCCGGATTATCCGGTAACTGAATCTAACCACGCACGCAGGTCGATATACACAATGTGAATCTGCTCAAGACCTTACGCCACCGAACGGAGCTTAAATGCTCAAAATGACTAGTCGGGTTGTTACAGAAAATTATGGGCTTAAAGTAAAATCTAGGGTTTTTATAAAAATGAGATTTAACCACGAAATTTGTTTGGAAATCAAGCAAAAAAATCACATATTCTTGATCCTAAGGTTATGGGTAACGTTTTTCTTCAAATATTTCCGGAATCCAGGCACGTGAGCCTAGGGAAGGATTTTAGGGATCTTGTAAGTTGGGTTGGGTAATCACTCTAATAGAGGAAATGTGAACTTTGGAACTTATATTGATTAGTTTTACCTTATTTGGATAGTATTGGATTGTCCGGCTCCGGTTTGAGGGCTTGAGAGCATTCTTGAGCTCAGGAGTAAGCTTTGGAGCAAGCTAAGTCTCCTTTCTAGCCTTGTAAGAGGGAGTTATACCCATAGGCGAAATAATTAAATATGTGCTCCTAATTGTGGGGGCTACGTACGCACGAGGTGACGAAAGTCCGTGCGTAGCTACTATTATGCTAAGTTCGGGTAGTGTAGGACCCAAAAGCACGCTTTACTTGCCACACTTTAAACTTTACTGTAAACTAAATTTCTTATATCATATCGAACTTGGTAAATGAATTTCTAAAAGGCTAAACATCATTTTCTTGATCGTTAAAGAGAAGTTGACATTTTCTTGAGTAATTGCTTTCTTTATGAATTTTTTATTGACTCTTGATGTGTTTATTTGTATTTGACCGTGTTGCATGTATGATTCATGAGCGGGGAAATAGATGCATCTATAGTTCGCATCGTTCGACCCTCCGACAGTGCACATTTTATTATTTGTTCGATCGGATTGTACGTCCTCGGCATTATATGCGCATGTTATTTGCTTGGCACTTTCTATGATTTGAATTGCTTTAAATTCCTTGAAATATGAAATATTAACTGAAATGACGGAAATTAAAATTTATACTTAGGAAAAAACTTGTCATTTCCCGCTATTATATGTTATTTATTCTTGATATCCATGCTTAGCCTCATGCTTAATTATATTGTTTTGGCCCTAGTAAGTGTTTACTCGACCCCTCGTCACTACTTCTTCGAGGTTAGACTGGATACTTACTGGGTACATATTGTTTATGTACTCATAGTACGCTTCTGTACTTAATTGTACAGGATCTGAGGCAGGTGCATCTAGCTACCCATCTGAAGCGCGTTCTTGATACTTGACCGAGATTCCACGGTGAGTTGCTCCCTTCTGATGTCGTTCAGCAACGTGTTGGAGTCTCTCTTTTGTTACTTACTGTCTATTCTATTTCAGGCAGTATGGTAGATATATATATTCTTTTGTGCATTCTACTAGATGCCCACATACTTGTGACACTAGTTCCTGGCACATACATTGGTAGACTATTCTTTTGGGGTGTAATCACTTAATTATGACTTTCTTTTTGTTATTTCAATTTAAATTGCATAAGTTATTCGTTATTTATCAATCGCTATAAATTTAAGTTAAGTAAACATTGGGAATGTTCGGTAAAATAAATGGAACCCATTAGTTGATTAGGGTAGGCTTGCCTAACATCGGTGTTGGGTGCCATCGTGACCTAAAATGGAAATTGGGTCATGACAACATGGTAAGAGAGCACTAGGTTCACGTAGGTCTCACAAGTAATAGGAAAACCTAATAGAGTCTTGCGGATCGGTATGGAGACGTCTGTACTTAGCTTCGGGAGGCTATAGGGTGTTACAAAACTACTCTTTATTCATCTTCTATCAGTTGATGGTATACTAAATTTTATTCTACTATTCTCTCACAGATGGTGAGGACGCGTACGACTGATGTTCAGGACCTGGAAGGAGCTTCTCCCCCTATTACTAGAGGCCGAAGCAGAGGCCGGGGGAGGGCACCGACCCGAGGTAGGGGACGGGGGCATCCCAGAACTGCCCTAGTTGCACCACTGGTGGATCCAGTAGAGGATCCTATTATTGAGGAGCAGGGCGAGGTGCCTGCAGCAGAGCCTGCCCCGGTGGATTTCATGACAGTGCCAGGCTTTCAGGAGATTATGGGTCGTATGATGCAGTTCATGGATACTATGACACATGCTGGTTTATTTCCAGCGGACCCAGACACATCTCAGGAAGGAGGGGGCACAGACCCTTATTGCCCAGGCTCCTAGACATGCAGTTGCAGTATATTAGACTCCGGGTACACTACCCACGGATGGGGCCCAACTAGTTGCAGAAGTAGCACCTAAGCCCAAACTAGCTGCGGACGGCGATCCGCAGAAGTTATTGGACAGGTGGACTAATCTACACAATCCTATCTTCGGAGGTGGTCGTCATGAGGATGACCAGGATTTCATTGATAGGTGCAGGGACAGACTGTACAACATGAGGATATTGGTGTCTCATGGGGTTGACTTCACTACTTTCCAGCTGGAGGGTAGGGCCCGTAGATGGTGACAGTCTTATGTTCTAGGCAGACCAGCGGGTTCTTCTCCTATTACTTGGGGCCAGTTCACACAGCTTTTCTTGGATAGGTACATTTCGCCCTATGAGAGGGAAGAGTTGCGGTATCAGTTTGAGTAGCTTGAGCAGGTTCAGATGTCGGTGACCGATTATGAGGCGAGATTCTCTGAGTTGTCCTGCCATGCACTTATGATACTTCCTACTAACGCAGAGAGAGTGAGGAGGTTTGTTGCAGGATTTCACTCTGGTATTAGGGCTAACATGTCCCGAGAGGTTGAGATGGGGACTCCTTATAGTGGAGATTGCTCGCGGGATTGAGGGCTACCGTCTGAGAGGTAGAGAGCAGGGACAGCAGGACAAAAGGGCCCGATTCTCTGGAGAGTTTAGAGGTGCCTCGGCTATGGGAAGAGGTCAGTTCGGGAGGGGCTAGCCCAGCAAGCCCCTATATTCAGCACCCTCACCACCTCCTCGAGGTGCTCCAGTGAGGCCTTATTTCAGTGCGATGCCGGAGAGTTCCTATCGTCCACCAGCCATTCAGGGTTCCTCCGGCTGGTATTATGGTCATCATGTATTTTCCAGTGCTTATTTCAGTGCCATGCCAGAGAGTTCATACTGTCCCCCATCTATTTAAGGTTCCTCTAGTGGGTATTCAGGCCATCAGGCCAGTCTTCAAGGCAGGAATCTATGGTGCCGAGAGGTTGTTATGAGTGTGGAGATTTGGGTCACATAAAGAGGACTTGCCCTAGACTTCAGGGCAAGGCAGTGTAGTAGAGTCATTAGTCTATGATTACAGCACCGGTTCTCCAGCCGTGCAGAGGCGGAGGACAGGTAGGTAGGGGTCGTCCTAGAGGTGGAGGCCAGGCATGGGAGTTCAGCCAGCTACTGTTTAGTCAGGTGGAGGCCAGTCAACCGGCGCTCTAGCCAGATTCTATGCTTTTTCGGCCAGGCCAGATGCATTTGCCTCAGATGTCATGATCACAGGTATTATTTTCGTCTGCGGTAGGGATGCTTCAGTATTATTTTATCCACGGTCTACCTATTCATATGTATCATCTCTGTTTGCTCATTTCCTAGATGTTCCTCGTGAGTCTTCGGGTACTCCTGTTTATGTGCCCACTCCTATGGGCTATTTTCTGGTTGTGGATCGTATCTATCGGTCCTGTGTGGTCACATTTTGTGGTTTCGAGACTAGATCGAGCCTTTTATTACTTGATATGACCGATTTTGAGGTCATCCTGGGCATGGACTGGTTATCTACTTATCACGCCATCCTAGACTGCCATGCCAAGACTGTTACTTTAGTTATGCCCGAGTTGCCGAGATTGGAATGGAGGGGTTCCTCAATTAGTACAGCTAGTCGGGTTATTTCTTTTCTTAAGGCTCGACGTATGGTCGAAAAGGGTTGCTTGGCTTATCTAGCTTATGTACGGGACACCACCGCAGAGTCTTCGATGATTGATTCAGTTCCAATAGTCCGGGAGTTCGCCGATGTGTTTCCTTCTGACCTTCCAGGCATGCCGCCAGATCATGATATTGATATTTGCATTGACTTGGCTCCAGGCACCCAACCTATATCAACTCCACTGTACCGTATGGATCCTAAAGAATTGAAAGAGTTGAAAGAACAGCTTGAGGAGTTGCTAGCTAAGGGGTTTATCAGACCGAGTGTATCACTTTGGGGTGCACCAATGTTGTTTGTGAAGAAGAAAGATGGGACTATGCGGATGTGCATTGACTACCGCTAGTTGAACAAAGTTACCATCAAGAACAAGTACTCGTTGCTTTGAATCAATGATTTGTTTGACTAGTTGCAGGGTGATAGGGTGTTTTCTAAGATTGACTTGAGATCGGGGTACCATCAATTGAAGATTCGGGACTCGGATGTTTCGAAGACTGCCTTCCGTACTAGATATGGTCATTATGAGTTTCTTATGATGTCCTTTGGCTTGACTAATGCCCTAGCGAAGTTTATGGATTTGATTAACAGGGTGTTCAGGCCTTATATTGACTCTTTTGTTATTGTCTTCATTGACGACATCTTGATCTACTCACGTAGCATGGGGGAGCACGAGCAGCATTTGAGAGTAGTGCTCCAGACCTTTGCGGGAACATAAGTTGTATGCTAAGTTCTCCAAGTGTGAGTTTTGGTTGGATTTTGTGGCGTCCTTGGGGCATGTTGTATCAGGAGAGGGTATTAAGGTGGATCTAGATTGAGGCGGTTCAGAATTGGCCTCGTCCTACTTCAGCGACCAAGATCAGGAGTTTCTTAGGATTGGCAAGTTATTATAGCCGGTTTGTGGAGGTATTTTCATCTATTAAAGCACCTCTGACTAGATTGACCCAGAAGGTTGCCCCATTCCGATGGTCCGACGAGTGTGAGGTGAGCTTTCAGAAGCTCAATACGGCTTTGACCACAACACCAGTTCTAGTGTTGCCTTCCGGTTCGGGGATGTACACAGTTTATTGCGACGCTTCACGTGTTGAATTGGGGTGCGTATTGATGTAGGAGGGATGAGTTATTGCATATGCTTCACGTCAGCTGAAGATTCATGAGAAGAACTACCTCGTGCATGATTTGGAGTTGGCAGTGATTGTTCATGGTCTTAAGATTTTGAGGCATTACTTGTATGGAGTGTCTTGTGAGGTTTATACAGATCGCCGCAGTTTGCAACACTTGTTCAAGCAGAGGGATCTTAATTTGTGGCAGCGTAGATGGATTAAGTTACTGAAGGACTATGACATCACCATTCTTTATCACCCGGGCAAGGCAAATGTGGTCGTAGATGCCTTAAGCAGGAAGGCGGAGAGTATGTGTAGCTTGGCATTCATTTCAGCATAGGAGAGGCCTCTATCTTTGGACACTCATTCCTTGTCTAACAGACTTGTGAGGCTGGACATTTCAGAGCCCAGCCGAGTTCTTGCATGTGTTGTTGCTCAATCTTCATTATTGGGGCAGATCAAGGCTCGACAGTTTGATGATCCGCACTTGGAACTTCTTAGAGAGACAGTACTACAGGGTGGTGCCAAAGAGGTTTCTATTGGCGAGGATGGTGTTCTGCGACTTCAGGGTCACCTATATGTTCCTAATGTTGATGGCTTGAGGGAGAGGATTCTAGAGGAGGCACACAGTTCATGATATTCTATTCATCCAGGTGCTACGAAGATGTATCGTGACCTGAGGCAGCATTATTGGTGGAGGCGGATGAAGAAATACATAATGGAGTATGTAGATAGGTGCCTAAATTGCCAGCGGGTTAAGTATGAGCACCAGAGGCCAAGAGGCCTACTCCAGCAGATGACTATACCTGAGTGGAAATAAGAGCGCATCACTATGGACTGCGTAGTTGGGTTTCCACGGACTTTGTGAAAGTTCGATGCAGTTTGGGTTATTGTTGACAAGTTGACTAAGTCGGCACACTTCATTCCAGTAGCCACTACTTACACTTCAGAGAGGTTGGCCCATATCTACATTCGGGAGATAGTTCTGTTTCACGGTGGGCCTGTGTTCATCATATCAGATAGAGGTCCTCAGTTCACTTCGCATTTTTGGAGAGCCGTACAGAGTCAGTTGGGCACCCGTGTAGAGCTCAGCACAACATACCATCCACTGACTGACGAGCAGTCAGAGCGGACAGTTCAGATATTGGAGGACACGCTCAGAGCATGTGTGATTGACTTTGGAGGGCAGTGGGATCAGTTCTTGCCTTTGGCCGAGTTTGCTTACAACAATAGTTATCAGTCCAACATTGAGATGGCTCCATTTGAGGCTTTATATGGTCGGCGATGTCGTTCTCCCATCGGGTGGTTTGAGCCTGGCGAGGCTAAGTTATACGCTACTGATTTGTTAAAGGATGCCTTGGAAAAGGTAAGGTTGATTCAGGAGAGACTTCGCACGGCACAGTCCACACAAAAGAGTTACGCGGATCAGAAGGCGCGTGATGTATCATTTATGGTCGGTGAGAAAGTTCTCTTGAAAGTCTCGCCGATGAAGGGCATTATGAGATTTGGGGAAAAGGGCAAGTAGAGCCCAAGGTTTATAGGTTCATTTGAGGTGTTGAGGCGAGTTTGGGAGGTTGCTTATGAGCTTTCTTTACCTCCCAGCTTATCAGGGGTTCATCCAGTTTTTCATGTATCCATGCTCCGGAGATATCACGTCGACTTATCTCATGTGTTAGATTTCAGTACCATTTAGCTAGACGAGAGGTTGGGCTACGAGGAGGAGCCAATTGCTATTATTGATAGGCAGGATCGCCAGTTGGGGTCTAAGAGGGTTTCCGCCATGAAGGTCCAGTGGAGGGACCAACCAGTCGAGAGGTGACTTGGGAGCCCGAGGAGGACATGCAGAGCAGATATCCACACTTCTTCAGCACTCCAGGTATGATTTTATACTCGTTCCAGAACGAATGTTTGTTTATGAGGTCGAGAATGAAATGACCCGACCGGTCGTGTTGCTTTCTAGAACCCCGTGCCCCTAAATAAGACTTCTCATACTTGATTTATCGATTTATGACTTGCGGGGATGGTTGGTTCGGGATTTGGAAGAGTTTGGGTTGGAATCGGAACACTTGGTTCCTCAAGTTTGGCTTAAAAGGCCAAGTTTGACTTCGGTCAACATTATGAGTAAACGACCTCGCAATCGGGATTTGACAATTCCAATAGGTTTGTATGATGATTTTGGACTTGGGCGTATGTTCGGAACGGGTTTCGGATGACCCGGGAAAGTTCCAGCGCCAAATAGTAAAAATTGGATTCTTAAAGCTTTTTGAAGTTCTATAAATGTGGTTGGGAATGTGTTTCGATGATATCAAGGTCCAAATGGAATTCCGAGATAGGGAATAGTTCCTTAATGTCATGTAAGACTTACACGCAAAATTTGGTATCATTTCGAGTAGTATAAGTACGTTTCGGCCATTGGAAGTAGATTGAAGAACTTAAAGTTCATAAGTTTGATTCAATTGGTTTTAGGGTGTGATTCTTTAGTTTTAATGTTGTTTCGGGTGTTCCGAAGGTTCGAGCGAGTCCGTTTTATTATTTTGAACTTGTTGGTATGTTTGGACGGGGCCTCGGGCGGCCCGGATGCAATTAAGACGTCGCACGACTCGAGTCCAAGCTCAAAATGAGTTGCTGGTGCACCAGTTCTGGTGCGACCGCACCTGCGGTTGGGCCGTCGCAGGTGCGGGCCGCAGATGCGGCCCAAGAGCGGAGTCCAGGTTCCGCAGATGTGGTCCCTTTTCTGCAAAAGCGGAACCGCAGGTGCATTCACATGTCCGCATGTGCGATCCTAGCCGGTCCAGCCCCTTTCCGAAGATGCGGACAATGGTCCGCAGAAGCAAGACCGCAGGTGCGGTCCACGTGCCGCAGGTGCGAGAGAACTAAAGGCGATGAGGTTCTTTTAAAAACGGGACTTAGGCAATTATGGGGTCATTTATTTCAACTTTGGGCGATTGGAGAGCTCTTGAGAAGGGGATTTCGACCTAGACTTGAGAGGTAAGTAAATTCTACCTAATGTGAGTTTAATACATAGTTATGGGTAGATTTTAACATGTAAATTAGTGAAAATTATGGGTTTAGAGTAAAACCTAGGGTTTTGATAAAAAAGAGATTTAACAACAAAATTTGTTAGGAAATCTAGTAAAAAATTAAATATTCTTGATCCTAAGGTTATGGGTAACGATTTTCTTTATTTCCGGAATCCGGGCACGTGGGCTTGGGTGCGGATTTTAGGAATCTTGTAATTTGGGTTGCGTAATCACTCTAATAGAGGAAACGTGAATTTTGGCTCTTATATTGATTAATTTTACCTTATTTGGTTAGTTTTGGATTGTCCGGCTCCGGTTTTAGGGTTTTAGAGCATTCGTGAGCTCGGGAGTAAGCTTTGGGGCAAGGTAAGTGTCACGACCCAAACCGGAGGGCTGTGACGGCACCCGGTACTTTACTCAACCGGGTACCAACATAACATATCTTTCTTATCGTACTATCATGGGTTAATGTGCCAAATTGGTCATCATGACATAATCAAAATAAAACATAAGGTAATGCTAGACATAGGACGACCTAACATGATATAGAAACTTATACATGTGACATATATAAGGCTGACATGACCATTTGTAAACTCAAAACATAGGCCGACAAGGCCATACAAGTATCCATATACCTCACATTTGTCTACAAGCCTCTAAGATTACATAAACATCAAAAAGGTCGGGACAGGGCCTCGCCATACCAGTCAATGCATGTCCCAACCATACTAATCAAATAGGCAACTCTGGAGCAAGTGGAGTGCAGCAACACCTTCCGCTGAGCTGATAGCCTACTAGGAGGATTGTCAACCTGCAAAAGGGACGTCACTACGAATAAAGTACTAAGTATGTAACACAGAAAAGCATAACTAAGAACAGTAATGTAAAGAGAGATGTAGGAGATACAACATGTAGCATTTGAGTGCCTCTGAGAGATAGTGACATGAAATGCATGATACACATATTTACATAATCTTTTAAAAACATCCGCCTTTGTGGGCATCATCATCAGCATATCATACTCGGCCTCGAAGAGGACTCGGTAACAACATACCCGGCCATCATAAGGCTCGGTAGAATCGTACCCGACCACGTGGAGCTTGGTAAACCCAAATGATCAGTGGTTGCACAATAGGTTCTGTACCTGGCCGGCTATAGCGTGGATCGGTAGAGTAAAATAGATATTATATATAATGCATGTTGGACACATGGAATCACGCTCTAAACCATTCGGAGTGACGTAAGGTAGTTGCACCTTCGATTAACATTATGGACATCATACCATCGATATGAACTTCACTAGGACTCAAGGATCATACATATTGTCTTAGAATAACTTTGTAAGTAAAGAACAACATGGACAACCTTAGTTTCTAGGAGTAGATTCATTATGAAATAGCGTATCGTTTACGTTCGTTTCACTTTAGATCATGCCAAAAGAATGAAGGAAGTGCCTTAACATACCTTATCATAATTTTTACACTCACCAAGTTGAAATCGCCTCTTCCACCTTAATCTACAATAACAATAGTAATACTGTCATTAACTTACGAAAGGTACAACTATCGCACAACGAACGACAAGCTTATTTTGTATAAAACGGGCAGCATCTCCCCTATTCTCCTTACTTCCTCCAAATTTAATATATCACCAAAAAACAAGAACACAACAACAAAAACATATATATTCATTATTTTTCAGCCTTATATACACCACAAAATACTACAAAACAGCCCAACACACCATAATCTCTTCATACACATAACGACCACCGTAGCAGTGTCAAATGACCCGGAAATGTTACGACGAACGACCAGCCCACCACCCTACATCTATATGGTGTTTCTCCAAACCCTTCCTCCTCCAAAAATCCACAAAACAGCAGTAAAATGCGCAGCCCAGCAGCAACACAAAAGAGTACACAAAACAGTCCGCTACAAGTCAAATAACTCTAACTCACGACTTCCGATCACGGTCCCGTGAGTTCTAACTATTAGGAAATATATTTACCAACCTTTCTTGATATTTAAACACTTAAATACAGATATTAGACGTTTCTTAACTATGAAGTACCTTCCAAAACACTAACTATAAAGAAAAAAGAGAGGCGGTATAATGACACTTACGTCGTAGGGATCGTTTTGATGTTATCGCTTCTCGATTTCATGCCCGGGATGATAATATTCTTTGAAACCCTAGAAGAGAGCTTAAGGATATTTTTATGGGTGTTATTTGGTCGTGTTATACTGAAAAATTAAGAGAAAGCCGACCTAAGACATATATCAACTTGGAAAAGTCAAAGAGGTGTTGGCTTGGCACCCTAGCATTGGCCCATCTTTCGACGCTTATATCTTTTTATCCAGATGTCGTATGAATAAACGGATAAGAGCATTGGAAACTAAATTTCAAGACCTTGAATTTGGTATATAATATGTCCCAATATGACCTCATATAACACACGAAATGTATTACTCAAAAAATCTTTAGTAACCCACCTACTTGTCACTTATGATCTCTGCGCAGTCTCACGAAACTGCAAATATATCTCTACTCCTATGTCGTATCGATGAACTGTTTAATGCGTTGTAAACTAGACTCATAGATATTCAATTCGGTTGGTAGATCATCTTGTAATTCCAATAATATTGGGAGATAATCTCAGTTACATTTGACCTAATATTTAGCACATTATGAATGTAATTTGTGAAGACCTTTGCCAACTTTTGTTCCACAACTTGCTTGACTTCAAACGTAGCACACGGCTATCATACGACAAACATAACTTATAGCATAACCTCCTTATCATATAATGAACCATAGTCTCACCCTAAAGTACATGTTATAACATTATAAACTTGTCGACTTTCGACGAAACTTATTTTCTTCAATTGGTTTAGCTTCTAAGATTTCCAACCCTATTGGTACTCGTTATTCATGATCATAAATATTTGTAACCTCCAAGGTAACATGATTAACTTACTTATATGCTTCCAAATATAATCTTATTTCTGAGCTTACATCAATTGACTTACGACGTACTCTCACATACGAGACTATGGGGTGTAACAGTAAGTATCCTTTCTAACCTTGTAAAGGGAATTATCCCCATAGGTGAAATAATTAAATATGTGCTCCTATTGTGGGGCCTACATACACACGAGGTGACGAGAGTCAGTGCATAGCTACTATTATGCTAAGTCCAGGTAGTCTAGGACCCAAAAACATGCTTTACTTGCCATACTTGAAACTTTATTGTCAAACTAAATTGCTTATATTATATCCAACTTGGTAAATGAATTTCTAAAAGGTTAAACATCATTTTCTTGATCGTTAAAGAGAAGTTGACATTTTCTTGAGTAATTGCTTTTTTGATGAATTTTTGATTGACTGTTGATGTGTTTATTTGTATTTGACTGCGTCGCATGTATGATTCGCGAGCGGGGAAATAGATGCATCTATGGTTCGCGTTGTTCGACCCTCCGATAGTGCACATTTTATTATTTTGTTGGATCGGGTCGTACATCCTCGGATTATATGCGCATGTTATTTGCTTGGCACTTTCTATGATTTGAATTTATTTAAATGCCTTGAAATATGAAATATTAACTAAAATGGTGGAAATTAAATTTATACTTAGGGAAAGACTTGTCATTTCCGCTATTATCTGTTATTTATTCTTGATATCCACGCTTAGCCTCATGCTTGATTATATTGTTTTGGCCCTAGTAAGTGCCAAGTCGACCCCTCATCACTACTTCTTCGAGGTTATATTGGATACTTACTGGGTATATATTATTGTTTATGTACTCATACTACGCTTCTGTACTTAATTGTACAGAATCTGAGGCAGGTGCATCTAGCTACCCGTCTATAGCGCGTTCTTGATACTTGACCGAGATTCCACGGTGAGCTGCTCCCTTCTGATGTTGTTCAACAGTGTGTTGGAGTCTCTCTTTTGTTACTTACTGTCTATTATGTTTCAGACAGTAGAATATATATA
>MDKH01173050.1:0-34406 GCA_005239495.1 Nicotiana undulata
AATAAAACTCCTCAGTAAAATCTCAAAATCATAATCTTCTCAAGGTAAACCTATCGGAACTCAATCCGTAACTCAAAACTTGCCGTGCAATGCAGGAGGAACATTAAGTCTTGTCGATGAATGTATTAAGACATCAATATGAATATCCAAATCAAAATAATGGAATATTAAGTCTTAAGCAAATGCAGTAAATATCAAACAGGAGCACGGAAATATAATGCAAAGACAAGTGCACGGCATCACCCTTCGTGCTTTACTCTCATCCTTACAATGCAATGAATGAAATGAATACACGACATCACCCTTCGTGCTTTACTCTCCTTCTCACCAAAACAAATATAGTGATTATTAAACAGAACAATGGAAACAATAATGCAAAGATAAGTGCACGGCATCACCCTTCGTGCTTTTACTCTCATCCTCACAATGCAATAAATAAATGAAAGGGCACGGCATGTTCCTTCGTGCTTTTAAATATAAAGATCATGGCACGGCATCACCCTTCGTGCTTTTACTCTCTTCCTCGCAATGCAATGAATGAAATGAATACACGGCATCACCCTTCGTGCTTTACACTCTTCCTCACCCAAACAATAACAAAAAAAACAGTTTGGCAAGGAAAGTCAACAATAAGATCCATAAATCACAACATCCCGGCAAGGGAGTCAACAACGCAATCAATATCATTAACAACATAAACAATAATAGAAATCATACCATCCTGGAAAGGGAGTGAACAATGAAAACAACATCATCCCGGCATGGGAAACAACTATAACCAATCTCGCCTAAACATTTAAATTTACGGAATAAAACTTAGCTCAAATAAAGGCCCAGTAATAGGCAACATTAAGAAAACATCAACAACATAAATATTTATCAATTAGACCCAAGTAGCACATAAGGGAAAAGTCATATAAATCACAATGTAAGACTCACGGGCATGCTTGACTCCAACGAACTGATGTTTTAACTACAGCTAAACAACTATAAAGTTAGATAACACTAATTATAGTCAATTAGGTAAGCTAGGAAGAAAATATAGCATGGTGATGAGAGAAGTAGAATATTCAGTTCAGTCAAGTAAGGTCAAATAGCCAACGAAGGCATCCAAAAACAAATAATTCTAATTTAAGCAGGAAGGGATGAAATTAACAACCAAGGACTCAAATGTAACAATAACAAATCATACACAGGTAATATAAGAACCTACGAATCCTAAGAGGCCAATCTAATTGCAAATAAGTCCGAGTGCACACTCGTCACCTCGCATACTCGGACTACAAACAACAAGGAAGACTCAATCCTAAGGAGTAATTCCCCCACACAAGGTTAGGCAAGATACTTACCTCAAAGACGACAACCCGGTACTCAAAAATAGACATCTCGGGCGGAAAGACCTCCGGACGGCTCACAATCAACTAAAACAACTTCAAAATACACATAAAACGTATAAGGGACTATTCCGAATAATAAAGTTTCGAACTTTACAAAATTATGAAAATCGACCCCCGGGCCCGCACCTCGGAACCCGACAAATTTACAAATTCCGATTACCCATTCCGATACGAGTTCACCTATACTAAATTTATCCAATAATTCCGATAACATTTGGTCATTCAAATTATGAATTTTCATTTTAGAAGTTTCCTTTCAAAACCCACAATTTTCCCCAACCCAAAACACAAATTAAATGATAAAAACAAGAAATAATTCGTGAAATATAATTACTTATAGTGGAAGAACACTTACCCATTCGATTTGTGTGAAAAACCCTCAAAGAATTGCCCAAAACCGAGTTCTAGAAGTCAAAATATGTTAATAATGGTTAAACCCCGATTTTGGGAACTTATATTTTGCCCAGGTATTTTGTTCATTGCGATCGCGGACAAAACAATGCGATCGCGTAGAGAAAAAGTTGCCACTGACCAAAACATGCTACGCGATCGTGGACACAAGGATGCGATCGCATAATAAAAAAAATGATGCTGGCCAATTTGCATTGTGCGTTCGCGACAGTGAGAATGCGAACACGGAGAAAGAGAACAAGGAACTACGCGAACGCAGGAGGTGCTTTGCTAACAAAGTGAAGGAAAAATCCACAGGCCCCAACCCTATTCCACTACCGTGCGAACGCAAGGTTCTAGCTGCGATCACGAAGGAAGAAGAAATGAGCTTCTGCGATCATAGACGTACGGGTGCATACAAGGAAGGAGCTGGTCTACGCGACCGCGTACATGAATATGCGATCGCATAGAAGAAACTTGGGCGATTCAAATTCACACTATGCGATCGCAGCTAAGCTTATGCGATCGCATAGAAAAGAGAAACAGCAGACAGGTACAACAGTGCAAGAAGAGAGAAAATTGACCCGACACCCATCCGAAACACACCCGAGGCCCCCGGGACCCCGTCCAACCACACACACAAGTCACATAACCTAACACGGACTCGCTCGAAGTTTCAAAACACATAAAACAATACTAAAACAACGAATCAAACCAAAAATCAAACTTATGAATTTTCAAAACTCTTAATATCAAGACTCGCGTCGAAATCTATCAAATCAACCGGAACGACGTGCAATTTTGCAGACAAGTCCCAAATGACACAACGGACCTACATCCACTCTCGAAATTTCATTCTGAGCCCGATATCAAAATTTCACCTATTGGCCAGAAACGCCGAACTTCTAACTTTTGCCAAATTACCTCAAATCACTCTACGGACCTCCAAAACCAATTCCGGACACGCGCCTAAGTCCAAAATCATCATACGAAGCTGTTGACATCAACCAAAATTCGTTCTGAGGCCGTTTGCACAAAAGTCAAACCTCCGGTCAACTTTCATCACTTAAGCTTCTAAAACTGAAAATTTTCTCCCAATTCGACTCCGGATTATACGGTAACTGAATCTAACCACGCACACAGGTCGATATACACAAGGTGAAGCTGTCCAAGACCTTACGCCACAGAACGAAGCTTAACTTCCTTAAACGACCGATCGGGTCGTTACATTCTCCCCCTCTTAAACAAACGTTCGTCCTCGAACGTACCAAGTTTCACCTTGAACTCATCCAATCACTGATCTTACACTTCTAACACATACTCGTGGGTGATCTCACATCACCCCAACTCACATAAGCCTGATGAAACAATCAACTGCAATATAGCCTTCACATGACCACCGATAAGCCTCCTACCTCACTTTTTCACCTTCTACTTATTTCTCAAAAGACCCGATTCTAAATCCATATCCGACATTAGCCTCAACCAGCTGCATCAACTCAGGTATACTCCCATAAGGCACGACCACACAATATAGCTCATCACCCATAGGCTCAAATAGCACTTTTGATCACAATAACTTCCTGAAATCAACTCAACATTGGCAATTGGCCCCACATATGGAGGAACTCTGTTTCCAAACCCCATAATACTGATAATGATGAAATGAACACTAAGACTTCATTATTAAACACCCGGATCACCAAGCCACAACCAACACCACCGGGCACACATCTCGCAACTAAACTAAGGAAACGCATAACGAAATGACTAAATATGAAAACAGAAGCATGCAAAGGATCTATCAAACAAAAGCCATAGGCACAACTCTCTATCAATACTGACTTACCAAAAACAATATAACAAGGAAGGAGCAAAGCATATGAACAAATCACAAGGATACCATTCTGATAAAATTTCCACCGCGGTACTCAGCCCGGTCTAAAAATATCGAATCACAATTATCACGAGGACCTCACCCTCAACTCGGAATCACATACCGAAAACATATCATACTAATAGAAATTTCCCCATTAACTCATCTCAGCTGATAAAATGTCATAATACTGACTGAACTCACATCTCAATGGAATATCAAATCACAGCTCGTAAACAAAATACTTAGGAAAAATCATATAAAGCTCACCATAATGAAGAACAAGGACTCACCTCTAGTTTCACCACTAGCAAGGATGAATGAGACAACGATAAACACGGGCTACTACTCATAGAATCTCCCAACAGGAGCAAACACAAAAACAGAGTGCAAAACATGAAACTCACTCATAAGTGAAACAACATATAAGGGAAACTCGTCCTGACCAACAGGACTATAGTGAAATACAATGGTACCCCACTTTAGCACATCACAACATACCTGGGTGATAATATCTGACCCAACGGTCTCCAGCCTATAGTATGAAATACATCAACGGGTCGGGCCTCCCCCTCCTAGGGCGCCCTCTACTCATCGGAATACCCTGCTATAGCGCACTTACCTGAACCCTGGAACAATCTCTCACCCTGTGACTCACATTTCCACACTGGAAACAATCTCTCTGCCGACGTGGCTGTGGAAAACACACAATACGGATCCTCTGAGACCCATGAGTACCTGAAAAGCCCCCATGCGAAGATGGTAATGCAAACTGAACTGGTTGTCCCAAAATTCTCTACCATGACGTACCTTGGTTCCATGTTATGGAACAGTAGATTACTCTGATCTACGAGGCCTCCTCGCCTCCCAAAACTCTCTCTCCTAATCTCACATATCCTCTCGCTCCCAGTCTCACAGGCTCTCTAACCGGCGAGCGATCCCCACTACCTGCTGAAACGAGGCATCCTACTCTAACTCTCGAGTTTGGTTGAACTGAATATCATGTCTGAATCTCTCAATGACTCTACGGACTCATCTCCTAACTGAAGCAACCAAACAAGGTGCATATCTAGCCAACTCACTGAATCTAACGGCGTACTCCAATAGTGACATGGAGCCCTGACACAACTGCTCAAACTCCGCACGCCGAACATTTCCAAGGAACTGAGGTGCAACCTCCCTCAAACATCTCCGAAAACTGAATCCATGCTAGTGAAGCTTACTCGGCCAGGTTACCCCAGCTCATATGTTGTCACCACTGATCAACCCACTACTCTGAATCGGAGACGTGACAAAAACAATCTCGCTCGTCTCCACAACACCCAAAGTACGAAGAATATAGTGACACTCCCCCAGAAAAACCTGGGCACCATCTGCCGCCAATCCGCTGAAAGATAGAAGGGTGGTACTTCATGTACCTCTCAAGTCCAAGGTATTCTTCCTTCGATGCTACTGCCCTAACTACGGGCTGAACTGAAACCACATGTCGTGCTGCCATGACAACTGGAACCTGACCAATATGATCTCACTGATCTGGAGTGTAGACGGTGTGAGTCCCAACTCTTCCCCTGATCCGTGTAATAGCCGGTGAGCTAGAATCGATCTCGCCTGAGTCAATGTACCAATTATTCTCAAATCTATGCCCAGGACTCCTGAAGTCCGGGGTAGCAACAGGTACCCCTAGTACCTGTCTCCCAACTAGAACTACTGGAGACTCCTCAACGGCTGCTCTAGAAGGCATCTTAATGGAGGCACGTGCTCCTCGTCGGCCTCTGTCTGTGACCCTTGCGGCATCTGCTTCGGGGTAACATCATCAGGAACTGTAGCTCGTGTCCTCACCATCGGTGAGAGAATGGAACGATAATTTTAAACTTCAAGATCAATGAACTCGCACGATAGGAATGAAGGAAGTGAAATTGTCCTAATAGTTCTGTAGCCTCTCGAAGATATGTACAGACGTCTCCGTACCGATCCGCAAGACTCTACTAAACCCACTTATGACTCGTAACACCTATGAACCTAGAGCTCTGATACCAACTTGTCACGACCCCAAATTTCCTTCTATTGGGTGTCGTGATGGAACCTAGTCCTAGAGACTAGGTAAGCCTAACAGTTAATAATACAACAATAAGTAAGGAAAACTAAAAGTCTCGATATAGAAACCTTGACAGAATTTACAATGCTTTCCCAAAAACCGGTAATACAAGTCATAAGCTCTACGAATATTCTACAACTTCTAAATACAACTGTTCGAAAATAAATACAACAGTGTATGAATACTACTCATAGGAAGGTGACTCTGAAGCCTGCGAACGCAGCAACAGTTACCTTGAGTCTCTCCGTCAATGGTCCATGCAGCTACTAACACTCAATACCTGGATCTGTGCAACAAAAATGCACAGAAGAGTAGTATGAGCACACCACAGCGGTGCCCAGTAAGTATCAAGACTAACCTCGGGGGAGTAGTGACGAGGACTAGTCAAGACACCACTGGTCTACAAGAGGTAACTAGCATAAATATAGAAGAAACAGAACAATACATATATCTAAGAACATCACGGGATAATTTACAACAATGATAATATAATACAGAAGGAAATTACAGAAAAACAACCACGAAACAACACAAAATACGCAGAAAGATGGACAACAAAGACAAGCCAAACCAGAATAAAGCACAATGCACTAGAGAAACCCACAACTCAATTCCACGTTTATTTAATCACATCAAACCCTAGCCATTAAATTCCATAAACTGGTGGAAACTCTTAAACAATAGATCATATGAAAAGCTTTGCAAGAAAAATCCTTTTAATATAGAAAGATTTTCTTTGAAAACATACTTTTTCCAAAATATATATAAGTATATGTACTAGAGAGAGAATTATGTAAAACATAGTTTTCTTTCAAAATACGAAGTTTCTAAAGATGCTTCCCAGTAAAAGACTTTCAAATATCATTTTATGCAAGACTAATGCTTTTCAAATATACTTTCGATGTAGAAATCCTTCAGATATAATCATTTCGAAACCATTACTTTTTCAATAAAACTCCTCAGTAAAATCTCAAAATCATAATCTTCTCAAGGTAAACCTATCGGAACTCAGCCGGTTACTCAAAACTTGACATGCAATGCAGGAGGAACATCAAGTCTTGTCGATTAATGTAGTAAGAGATCAATATGAATATCCAAATCAAAACAATGGAATATTAACTCTTAAGAAAATGTAGTAAATATCAAACAGGAGCACGGAAAGATAATGCAAAGACAAGTGCACGGCATCACCCTTCGTGCTTTACTCTCATCCTTACAATGCAATGAATGAAATGAATACACGGCATCACCCTTCGTGATTTACTCTCATTCTCACCAAAAAAAATATAGTGATTAACAAACAGAACAATGGAAAAAATAATGCAAAGATAAGTGCACAGCATCACCCTTCGTGCTTTTACTCTCATCCTCACAATGCAATAAATAAATGAAAGGGCACGACATGTTCCTTCGTGCTTTTAAATATAAAGATCATGGCACGGAATCACCCTTCGTGCTTTTATTCTCTTCCTCACAATGCAATGAATAAAATGAATACACGGCATCACCCTTCGTTCTTTACACTCTTCCTCACCCAAACAATAACAAAAACAACAGTTTGGCAACGAAAGTCAACAATAAGAGCCATAAATCACAACATCCCGACAAGGGAGTCAACAACGCAATCAATATCATTAACAACATAAACAATAATAGAAATCATACTATCCCGGCAAGCGAGTCAACAATGAAAACAACATCATCCCGGCAGGGGAAACAACTATAACCAATCTCGCATAAACAATTAAATTTACGGAATAAAACTTAGCTCAAATAAAGGCCCAGTAATAGGAAACATCAAGAAAACATCAACAACATAAATATTTATCAATTAGACCGAAGTAGCACATAAGGGAAAAATCATATAAATCACAATGTAAGACTCACGGGCATGCTTGACTCCAACGAACGGATGTTCTAACTACAACTAAATAACTATAAAGCTAGATAACACTAATAATAGTCAATTAGGTAAGCTAGGAAGAAAATATAGCATGGTGATGAAAGAAGTAGAATATTCAGTTCAGTCAAGTAAGGTCAAATAGCCAACGAAGGCATCCAAAAATAAATAATTCTAATTTAAGCAGGAAGGGATAAAATTAACAACCAAGGACTCAAATGTAACAATAACAAATCATACACAGGTAATATAAGAACCTACGAATCCTAAGAGGCCAATCTAATTGCAAATAAGTCTGAGTGCACACTCATCACCTCCCATACTCGGACTACAAACAACAAGGAAGACTCAATCCTAAGGGGTAATTCCCCCACACAAGGTTAGGAAAGATACTTACCTCAAAGACGACAACCCGGTACTCAAAAATAGACTTCTCGGGCGGAAAGACCTCCGGACGGCTCACAATCAACTAAAACAACTTCAAAATACACATAAAACGTATAAGGGACTATTCTGAATAATAAAGTTTTGAACATTACAAAATTATGAAAATCGACCCAAAAGTCGACCCTCTGTCCCGCACCTCGGAACCCGACAAATTTTACAAATTCCGATTACCCATTCCGATACGAGTTCACCCATACTAAATTTATGCAATTCCGATAACATTTGGTCATTCAAATGATGAATATTCATTTTAGAAGTTTCTTTCAAAACCCACAATTTTCCCCAACCCAAAACCCAAATTAAATGATAAAAACAAGAACTAATTCGTGAAATATAACTTATAGTGGAAGAACACTTACCCATTTGATTTGTGTGAAAAACCCTCAAATAATCGCCCAAAACCGAGTTCTAGAAGTCAAAATATGTTAATAATGGTGAAACCCCGATTTTGGGAACTTATATTCTGCCCAGGTATTTTGTTCATTGCGATCGCGTACAAAACAATGCGATCTCATAGAGGAAAAGTTGCCACTGACCAAAACATGCTATGTGATCGCGGACACAAGGATGCGATCGCATAATAGAAAAATGTTGCTGGCCAATTTGCATTGTGCGTTCGCGACAGTGAGAATGCGAACACGGAGAACAAGAACAAGGAACTACGCGAATGTAGGAGGTGATTTGCGAACGCAATGAAGGAAAAATCCACAGGCCCCATCCCTATTCCACTACCGTGCGAACGCAAGGTTCTAGCTATGATCACGAAGGAGGAAGAAATGAGCTTCTGCGATCGCAGACGTACGGGTGCGAACGCATACAAGGAAGGAGATGGTATCCGCGATCGCGTACATGAATATGCGATCGCATAGAAGAAACTTGGGCGATTCAAATTCACACTATGCGATCCCAGCTAAGCTTTTGCGATCGCATAGAAGAAACTTGGGCGATTCAAATTCACACTATGCGATCCCAGCTAAGCTTTTGCGATCGCATAGAAGAGAGAAACAACAGACAGGTACAGCAGTGCAAGAAGAGAGAAAATTGACCTGACAGCTATCTAAAACACACCCGAGGCCCCCGGGACCCCGTCCAACCAGACACACAAGTCACATAACCTAACATGGACTCGCCCGAGGTTTCAAAACACATAAAACAACACTAAAACAATGAATCAAACCAAAAATGAAACTTATGAATTTTCAAAACTCTTAATATCAAGACTCGCGTCGAAACCTATCAAATCAACCCGGAATGACGTAAAATTTTGCAGACAAGTCCCAAATGACACAAAGGACCTATAGCCACTCTCAGAATTCCATTCCGAGCCTGATATCAAAATTTCACCTATCGGCCGGAAACGCTGAAATTCTAACTTTCGCCAAATTACCTCAAATCACTTTGCGGACCTCCAAAACCAATTCCGGACACGCGCCTAAGTCCAAACTCATCATACGAAGCTGTTGATATAAACCAAAATTTGTTCCGAGGTCGTTTGCATAAAAGTCAAACCTCTGGTCAACTTTCATCACTTAAGCTTCTAAAACTGAAATGTTTCTCCTAATTCGACTTCGGATTATCCGGTAACTGAATCTAACCATGCACACATGTCTATATACACAAGGTGAAGTTGTCCAAGACCTTACACCATAGAACGGAGCTTAACTTCCTTAAACGACCGGTCGGGTCGTTGCATTGAGTGATTTATGCCACGAGATGGCTTGATATTAGCGTTTGGGCTGTAGGAAACCCTCCAGAGTATGTACATCCCCAGTGAGCGCAGGTACCTACTGAGTGCGAATGAAAAGTGATGAGTGACGAGTGATTGGGAGGCATGAGTGACAGTGAGGTTGCCCGCGGGGCTGATACTGAATGATTGTGAGGCATGTGGAGCGACTGATTATGAGTGATGATTTGCCCGAGTGGCGGTTTATGATAATTGTTTTGCGTGAGTAACTATTTATGATTCGTTTTATTTTTACACTAAAACTTCTTGGGCATTTTTCTGAAATCATTGGAAATCACATTTTTCAAAGGATTTTACTGAAATTGGCTTTTAAAGCATATTGATTTAATGTATACACTGTTGGGAATAAAAACTGTACTTATTATGAATTGATGATTTGATCCTATGTGTTTCTTACTGTTAAGACTTGATTTATTTTCATTACTACTGAGTTGGCGTACTCACATTACTCCTTGCACCCCTATGTGCAGATTCAGGTGTTGGTACCGAGCACTAGTTTTTTTACTACATGTGGAGCCGGAGTTGGGACATCGAGGTAGTTGTTCAGCGTTCACAGCATCTCTGCTTCCCTTCTTGTTTTGTATTTAGTTCCTTGTTCCGAGACTTGATGTACTGTAACAGTAGAATTTTTGGTACCACTCTTAGATGCTCATGACATGTTGACTCCAGGTCTTGGGGATAGTTGTAGACTATTTATCTCGTATTGGTTTTGTTTAAAAATTTAGAAATTTGAAAATGCTTATGAAATGTTGGATATGATTTGGAAATTTTGAAAATAATATGTCAATGTGTGATTGTTGGATAGCCTAGTTCCATGATAGGCGCCATCACGGCCGGGTTAGGATTTGGGGTCGTGACAAGTTGGTATCAGAGCCTAGGTTACATAGGACTCAATGGTCATGAGCAGGTTTAGTAGAGTCTTGCGGATCAGTATGGAGACGTCTGTACTTATCTTCGAGAAGCTACAGAACCCTTAGAAAAAATCTCTTTTTCTTGAATTTTGTCGTGCCATTCTGTTGATTCTTGAAATCTAAACTTCTATTGTTTCATTCTATCATAAATGGTGAGGACACGCGCTACTGATCAGGGTGACCAGACACCAGATAGACCCGCGAGAGGTCGAGGCCGTGACAGATGTAGGGGACCAGTCTGTGCAGCAGCCGGGGCAGTACCGGTGGATCCACCTACCGTTCAGGATCAGGTTCCCGCAGCGGATATTCCAGCGGGACAGGCTCAGACACCGGCAGTTCCCATTATTATTTCGGGTCTTTAGGAGAACCTGGCTCAGATCTTGACAGTATGTACTAGCCTTGCTCAGGCAGTTATTGTATCTACTACTGCCGCTACATCTCAGGCCGGGGGAGACACTCAGACTCCAGCTGCCCGGACACCAGAGCAGGTTGTACAGGGCGTACAGACACCAGGGGAAGTCCCAGCCCAGCCGGTTGCTCCAGTTCAGGACTATGTGGTCCCAGCTATGCCCGAGGATGAGCAACGCAGGCTGGAGAGGTTAAGTAGACTTCAGCCTCCGACTTTCAGCGGCATAGAGGGCGAGGATACCCAGGGTTTTATGGATAAGTGCACGAGGATACTCCGTACTGCTGGTATTCTTGAGACCAGTGGGGTCTCGTTTGCTACATTTCAGTTTGATGGTGCTGCTTTCACTTGGTGGGAGGCATTTGAGAGGCGTAGGCCGGATGGTTGATCACCCCTCACCTGGTAGCAATTATCCACGATCTTTTTGGAGAAGTATGTTCCTCAGTCCCACAGAGAGGATCAGCACAAGCAGTTTGAGCAGCTGCGCTAGGGAGAGTTGTTAGTTACACAGTACGAGATGCGATTTTCTGAGTTGGCTCGACATGCTTCTGAGTTATTCCCTACTGATAGGGAGAGGATTAGGAGGTTTGTAGATGGTCTCACGTATCAGCTTCGGATCTTGATGACTAGGGAGAGGGTGTCAGGTGCCACATTCGAGCAGGTTATTGACATTGCTCGGGATATCGAGTCGGTTCGCAGGTAGGAGCGTGAGAAGAGGGAGGGTAAGAGGCCTCGGGGATCAGGTATCTTCAGTGGTGCCCCTTTCAGAGGGTCATTTCAGCACAGTAGAGGTCACCCATTTAAACCTCCTCAGCCAGCTCGCCCAGCTTATAGTGGCGTATTTTCTAGGCAAGGTCCCGCAGCTCTCATTCGGGATGTTCTTCCTTTAGTGAACTTCCAGCTCAGAGCTCCTCCAGAGCATCATCATTCCAAGGGTTTTTCTATGCATGGTTCATCCGGTGGCTATTCTAGTGGCAGGGGTTCCCTTCAGTCCCCATCTCCAGCTCTAGGTAGTTGTTTTGAGTGTGGAGAGTTTGGGCATTTATGGAGGCAGTGTCCTCGTCGTCCTGGTAGTTCATCTCAGCAGAAGGTTCAGCCCTCGACATCAGCCCCAGTTACTTCACCACCTACCCAGGAAGCCAGAGGTGGTGGTCAGGCATCTAGTTGCCCGGACACCTGAGCAGGTTGTACAGGTCCTTCAGACACCGAGGGCAGTTCCAGCCCAGCCGGTTGCTCCAGTTTAGGATTTCGTGGTTCCAGCTATGCCAGACGATGAATAGCGTAGGCTGGAGAGATTTAGCATACTTCAGCCTCCGACATTCAGTGGTGCTGGATGCCTAGGGTTTCTGGATAAGTGTCAGAGGATGCTTCGTACTGCAGGGATTCTGGAGACCAGTGAGGTCTCGTTTGCTACTTTTCAGTTTTCTGGGGCTGCTTTTACTTGGTGGGAGTCTTATGAGAGGCGTAGTCCAATTGGTGCAACACCCCTTACTTGGCAGCAGTTCTCCACTATCTTGTTGGAGAAGTATGTTCCCTAGTCTCACAAAGAGGATCAGCGCAGGCAGTTTGAGTAGCTGCGTCAGGGTGAGTTGTCAGTGACGTAGTATGAGATGCGGTTTTCAGAGTTAGCTCGTCATGATTCAGAGTTGGTCCCTACTTATAGGGAGAGGATCAGGAGGTTCGTGGATGGCATCACTTATCAGCTCCGTATTTTGATGACTAGAGAGAGGGTATCAGGTGCTACAGCAGGTTGTTGATATTGCTCGGGACATTGAGTCAGTTCGCCATCAGGAGCGAGAGGAGAGGGAGGCCAAGAGAACTCGTGGATCGGGTAGTTTCAGTGGTACTCCTTCCAAAGGGCAGTCTCAGCATGGTAGAGGCCGCCCATTTAGGCCTCCTCAGCCAGTTCACCCATCTTATAGTGGTGCATCATCGGGGCAGGGTCCCAGTAGTTCTCATCCGGGTCGTTCTTCATTTAGTTCCCTTCCAGCTCAGAGCTCCTCCAGAGCATCATCAGTCCAGGGTTTTTCTATGCATGGTTCATCTAGTGGCTATCATGGTTCCAGGGGTTCCCTTCAGTCCCCATCTCCAGCTCCAGGGAGTTGCTTTGAGTGTGGAGAGTTTGGGCATGTGTGGAGGCAGTGTCCTCGTCGTCCTGGTAGTTCTTCTCAGCAGAGGGTCCAGCCCTCGACTTCAGCTCCAGTCACTTCACCACCCGCCTAGGCAGCTAGGGGTGGGGGTTAGACAGCTAGAGGTCGCTCTAGAGGGAGAGGGAGAGCAGGTAGAGATCAAGATCGTATCTATGCACTCCCAACCAGGATAGATGCTATGACCTCTGATGCAGTGATCACATGTATTATATCATTCTATCACCGAGATGCTTTATCCCTATTTGACCCTGGTTCTAGATATGCCCTATGAGTCCTTAGTTACGTCTGTTCATGTGTCGACTCCCGTGGGTGATACTATTATTGTGGACCGTGTGTATGGGTCGTGTGTCATGTCTATTGGGGGTCTGGAGACCCGAGTGGACCTATTGTTACTTAGCATGGTTGCTTTTGACGTGATACTGGGCATGGATTAGTTATCTATGTGTCATGCTATTCTTGATTGTCACGCTAAGACCGTGACCTTGGCTATGCCTGGAGTTCCGAGAGTTGAGTGGAGAGGTTCTACTGAGTATGTGCCTAGCAGGGTGATTTCTTACCTGAAGGCTCAGCGTATGGTTAAGAAGGGATGTTTATCGTATTTGGCTTTTGTGAGGATAGTGGTGAGACTCCTGCTATTGATTCTGTTCCTGTGGTTCGTGATTTTCCGGACGTGTTTCCTGCAGCCTGCCAGGCATGCCACCTGACAGGGATATTGATTTTGGTATTGACCTGGTGCCAGGAACCCAGCCTATCTCTATTCCTCCATATTGTATGGCACCAGTGGAGTTGAAGGAACTGAAAGAGCAGCTTCAGGAACTCCTAGATAAGGGGTTCATTCGGCCTAGTGTGTCACCTTGGGGTGCACCGGTGTTGTTTTTGAAGAAGAATGATGGTGCTATGCGTATGTGTATTGATTATCGACAGTTGAACAAGGTCATAGTGAAGAACCGGAATCCTTTGCCTCGTATTGGTGATTTGTTTGACCAGCTTCAGGGAGCCAGAGTGTTCTCTATTGACTTGAGATCCGGGTATCATCAGCTGAGGATCGGGACTCTGACATCTCGAAGACTACCTTTAAGACTAGATATGGTCATTATGAGTTTATGGTGATGTCTTTTGGGCTGACTAATGCCCCAATAGTGTTCATGCATTTGATGAACATCGTGTTTCAGCCGTATCTGGATTCTTTTGTTATTGTGTTCATTGATGACATTATGGTGTATTCTCGTAGCAAGGAGGAGCACGCTCAGCATTTGAGAGTAGTGTTGCAGAGATTGAGGGAGAAGAAGCTTTATGCAAAGTTCTCCAAGTGTGAGTTTCGGCTTGGCTCAGTAGCTTTCTTGGGGCACGTGGTGTCCAGTGAGGGTATTCAGGTTGATCTGAAGAAGATAGAGGCAGTGTAGAGTTGGCCCAGACCGTCCTCAGCTATAGAGATTAGGAGTTTCCTTGGTTTGGCAGGGTACTATCGCGGTTTTGTAGAGGGATTTGCTTCTATTGCTTCACCCTTAACCAGATTGACCCAGACGGGTGCTCCATTCAAGTGGTCGGACGAGGTTGAGGAGAGCTTTCAGAAGCTCAAGACTGCTTTGACCTCAACTCCGGTGTTAGTATTGCCATCAGCTTCAAGTTCTTATACCATGTATTGTGATGCCTCAAGGATAGGCATTGGTTTTGTTTTGATGTAGGAGGGTAGGGTGATTGTCTATGCCTCGCGCCAGTTGAAGACTCATAAGAAGAATTATCTCGTGCATGATCTCGAGCTAGCAGCCATTGTTCATGCCTTCAAGATTTGGCGTCATTATTTGTATAGGGTACATTGTGAGGGTTTCACTAATCACCATAGTCTGCAGCATCTGTTTAAACAGAAGGATTTTAATTTGCGTCAGAGGAGATGGTTGGAGCTTCTCAAGCACTATGATATCACTATTCTATACCATCCTGGGGAAGGCCAATGTAGTGGTCGATGCCTTGAGTCGTAGAGCAGAGAGTTTGGGGAGTCTAGCATATCTCCCAACAGCAGAGAGACCATTAGCTCTTGATGTTCAGGATTTAGCAGGTCAGTTTGTGATATTGGACTTATCAGAGCCTCACCGGATGTTGGCTAGTGTAGCTTCCAGGACTTCTCTTTATGACCGGATCAGAGAGCGCTAGTATGATGACCCAGATTTGCTCGTTCTTCAGGACAGGGTCCGCCGAGGTGATGCTAGGGATGTGGCTATTGGTGATGATGGGGTTATGAGGATGTAGGGTCGGATTTGTGTGCCCAATATGGATGGGCTTCGAGAGTTGATTCTAGCAGAGGCCCATTGCTCGCGGTATTCCATCTATCCAGGTGTCGTGAAGATGTATCAGGATCTGAGACAACATTATTGGTGGAGGCGGATGAAGAAAGATATTGTGGAGTTTGTGACTCGGTGTCTCAACTGTCAGCATGTCAAGTACGAGCACCAGAGGCCAGGTGGATTGCTTCAGAGGTTAGATATTCCGGAGTGGAAGTGGGAGCGGATCTCCATGGACTTTGTAGTTGGACTCCCACAGACTTCGAGGAGGTTTGATTTTATATGGGTTATTGTGGATCGGCTGACCAAGTCTGCGCACTTCATTCCTGTTGGTACTACCTATTCTTCGGAGCGGTTAGCTGAGATTTGTATCAAGGAGATTGTCCGATTGCATGGGGTTCCAGTTTCTATTATTTCCGACATAGGTACTCAGTTCACATCTCAGTTTTGGAGGTCCGTACAGAGAGAGTTGGGTACTCAGGTTGAGTTGAGCACAACGTTTCATCCTCAGACCGACGATCAGTCAAAGCGTACTATTCAGATTTTAGAGGACATGTTTCGTGCCTGTGTCATTGATTTTGGGGGTTCATGGGAAAAGTTTCTGCCACTCGCGGAGTTTGCATATAATAACAGTTATCAGTTGAGTATCCAGATGGCTCTGTATGAGGCTTTATATGGTAGGAGGTGTAGATCTCCGGTTGGTTGGTTTGAGTTGGGCGAGGCTAGGCTGCTGGGCACAGATTTGGTACAGTATGCGTTGGATAAGGTGAAGTTGATTCAGGAGAGACTTCACACGACGCAGTCTAGACAGAAGAGTTATGCGGACCGGAAGGTACGGGATGTGTCTTTCATGGTCGGGGAGAAGGTATTGCTGAAGGTTTCACCCATGAAGGGTGTTATGCGGTTCAGGAAGAGGAGCAAGTTGAGTCCCCCGTTCATTGGACCTTTTGAGGTGCTTCAGAGGGTTGGAGATGTGGCTTATAGACTTGCTTTGCCACCCAGCTTATCGAGTGTTCATCCGGTATTTCATGTTTCGATGCTCCGGAAGTATATTGGTGACCCATCTCATGTTTTAGACTTCAACACAGTTCAGCTTGAGGTGATATGTCTTATGAGGTAGAGCCAGTGGCTATTTTGGGACGTCAGGTCAGGAGGTTGAGATCTAAGGATATAGCTTCGGTAAAGGTGCAGTGGAGAGGGCATGTCTTTGGAGGAGGCCACTTGGGAGACCGAGCGGGAGATGTAGAGCAGATATCCTCACTTATTTGAGACTCCAGATATGTTTCTAAACTCATTCGAGGACGAACGTTTTTTAAGAGGGGGAGAATGTAACGACCCGGCCGGTCGTTCTATAGAATTAGTCTCGCTATTTCTGTTTCTACCTTGTCATGCATTGTTTAGTCTGTTTATGATGTGTTGGGGTCGGTTGGTTCAGGTTCGGAGTGGTCGTGGTGTGAATTGAGACACTTAGTCTCTTAAATGGGCCTATTAGCTGAAAAAGTCAACTAGGAGTTGACTTATTGGTAAACAATCTCGAAATGTAGATTTTTTGGCTCGGATAGCTTCGTTAGGTGATTTGGGACTTAACAGTGTGTTCGGAATGTGGTTTTGAGGTCCGGTATAGAATTAGGCTTGAATTGGCGAAAGTTAGTTTTTGGCGATTTCCGGTCGGCAATGGAAAATAGGCTATTGGGGTCGAAATGGAATTCCGGAAGTTGGAGCAGGTTCGTAGTGTCATTTTGGACGTGTGTGCAAACTTTCAGGTCATTCAAATGTGTTTTGGTTGGTTTCGGCATCGTTGGTGATTTTCGGATGTTTTAGGAATCTTAGGCTTGAATCAAGGGTTGAATTGGAGTTTCGATGTTATTTTGGGTGTTCCGAGGGTTCGACTAAGTCCGGGTAATCATTTATGACTTATTTTTGTTTTTGGTTGGGGCCCCAAGGGGCTCAGGTTGATTTCGGATAGTCGTCAAAAGGCTTGGAGTTGAGAAATTGCAGCTGAAGTGTTGCTGGTGCTGCCCATCTGGTGTGGCCGCACCTGCAGAGGTTTGAGCGCAGGTGCGATCTCGGCAGGTGCGTAAAGGGCACGCAGGGGCGGATTTTCAGATGGGGAAAGGCCGAAGGTGCGAGGTATTGGACCGCAGGTGCGATTTTTGGTGACTTTAGTCAAGTACGCAGGTGCGCACCTGGGATCGCAGGTGCGGGTCCGCAGGTACGCGTAAGTGGCCGCAGGTGCGGGACCACTGAGCAGAAGGGTATATAAACCTGCCTTCGCGATTTTGAGCCATTTTCTTCAATATATCATCCGGGATTTAGCTTTGGGAGAGGGTTTTGAAGGAGGAAATCAAGAAGACTTTGTTGAGGTAAGATATTTGAACCTAAAACTCATTCCTATGTAATTTTTGGACCGATTTAGGGTGAATTTGTGGGGGAAATGAGCGCTAATTTGGGGGTTAGGGCTTGGAAAAATTGGAAACTTTGAATGAGGAATGTTTTGATGTTATGTGATGTGTTTTCAAGGCTCGACTAAGTTTGGATAAGTTATTAGGACTAGTTGGTAAGCTTGGCTGAGGTCCCGGGGGGCCTCAGGGATGTTTTAGATGCTCAACGGGACGAATTTGGACTTAGGAAACCAGCTGAAGCATTGTTGGTTCTAGTGTCTCGCACCTGCGGATGGGGAGCAACATGTGCAGACACGCAGGTGCGGACAGGGGCTTCGCAGGTGCGGTCTTGGCCAAGGTCAGCCATGCTCGCAGGTGCGGAGCTGCATATGCGTCCCCAACCTTGTTAGTGAGTTTTCGCACCTGCGATGGATTTTCCGCAGGTACGGAATTCTTGGGCTGTTTATACAAAATCCGAGGGTTTGAAATTCATATTTTCTAAAACGATTTAGATCTCGGGATTTGGCGATTTTCAGTGGGTTTTGAGGAGAAGCTTCATAGGTAACGATTTCTAACCTTAATTCACTTGTATATCATAGCAATTTCTTCAATCTAATCAATGAAATTGGGTGAAAAATCATGAAAATGGGAGGAAGTTTCCCCAATTAGAATTCTGAGGATTTTAGGAGATTTTGACATCGGATTTTGATGATTCTTGTTCGAGTGAGTTCGTGAGTGAATGGGTGTTCTAAATTTGTAACTTTTACTCGTTTCCGAGACGTGGACCCGGGGGACTTTTTGGGCAATTTTCCTAATTTCGCGTATTAGCTTCGAACTAATTAGCTATATTGATTCCTTAAAGTGATATTTACATTATGCAATTAAATTGAATAGATTTGGTTCATTCGGAGTCGGGTACTCGTGGCAAGAGCGTGGTTTTGAGTTGAGTAGAGCAGTCGAGGTAAGTGGCTTGCCTAACTGTGTGTTGGGGACTTCCCCTTAGGTTGTTTTGATACTATTTGTTATATGGGCGTCGTGTACGTGAGGTGACGAGTACGTACACGGGCCATTGTTGCTTAGTTCCATTTTTCCTATCTATGCCATAAATCATTTTACTTCTAGTTCACTGTCAATGTGCTACTTGTGTAGTTTAGATTAGGAAGAAGCACGCCTACCTGTTTTACGTAAATTCCCTATTTGATACAATGTGTACCATGTTAGTTCGTCTTTATCTTGTTCTTGTCTGTGACTCTTTTCTTGGGCTGTTTAAATATACCGTATCCGACATTCATTCGCATTGCATATTTAAATTAGGACTACAGACGTATTCCGAGAGCTTTCCCCCTGTACTGCATATTTAAATTGGGACTACGGATGCATTCCGGGAGCTTTCCCCATGTACTACATATTTAAATTGGGACTACAGATGTATTCCGGTAGCTTTCCCCCTGTACTGCATCTTTATATTTGGAACTACGGGACGTATCCCGGGAGATTCCACCGTGTGATATTTTGTGCTGAGCCAAGGGCTCCCTGTTGCTGTTTTACTTCATATTATTATTTCTACTGCTTACCTTAGCTTTTATATCTTCTGTACTATTTTAAACTGTTTTACTTATAAAAATCCAGTAGAGCTTTAACCTGACCTCGTCACTACTTGACTGGGGTTAGGCTTGGCACTTACTGAGTACTAATTGTGGTGTACTCACGCCCTTTCCTGCACATGTTTTTCCTGTGCAGATCCAGGTACTAGCAGTCCGTTTCGTGGCTAGGGGTCCGAGCAGCTGCCTCGAGGAGACCGAAAGGTAATTCTGCCGCGTCCGCAGAGTCCTTCGAGTCACCTTCCGCTTTAAACTTAGATAGATTTTCATGTATTTTCCCTTACGTGGTATAGAGCTACTTTTGAGATAGAGCTTGTGACTAATCTGATATTCCGGGTTTTGGGAGTTATAACTGTACATGCCGAGCGGCTATGTTATGTCTACTTATGTTCCTTTCTGTCTTTATTTTATTCTATTTATTGTCCGCAAATTTAGGCTTACCTAGTCGTAGAGACTAGGTGCCGTCACGATACCTTTCGGAGGGTAAATCGGGTCGTGACATCAACCTAATTTGCACAATTCTAAAATGTACCCCTGGGCCCACATGCTCGGATTTCGGAAGTTTTCAAGGGAAATAATCACCCATAACCTAAAGATCAATATTATATAGTTTTTGCATGATTTCATAACAAGTTCCTTGGTAATTTCTCATTTTTATCAAAGCCCTAGGTTTTACTCTAAACCCATGATTTCTACTAATTTTGTGTGTTAATCTACCCAAGAATTCAAGTATTAAAACTCACTTTATGGTAGGAATTACTTACCTTACAATTGCTAGGTCGAATCTCCCCTTTGCAAGCTCCCCAAGTCGTCCAAGATGAAAGTAAAATGGTTCAAAAATGACTAAGTCCCATTTTTAATCAATCTGCGCAGCTGCCCCCTTCTATGCGAACGCGATAAGGGCATTGCGTTCGCGAAGGACAATGGCTAGGCCCCCCTGCAGGCCCTTCTATGTGAATGCGTAGGAGGTTCGCAAACGCGGAGGCTAGCCGGGCTAGACCTATGCGAGCGCAGTGGGAGGGGTGCGACCGCATAGAACAAAAATTTGGCCGGCCCACTGACTTACCTTATGCGAACGCATAGAGTATTTTTCACCCCTGCCAAACTCTTTCTTCGCGAAAGCGCGTGTACACCCGCGAACGCATAGAAGGAAACCAGACTGGGCAAAATCTAGTTTTTAGCATTTAGCTTCGAGGGGTCCGAAACTCACCCGAGCCCCCGTCCAAAGGCTGTATTCATGATACGGACTCGCTCGAATTATCGGAATGCGAAAAACAACAACGAAACTAAGAATCTGACCCCAAAACCAAATTGAATCAAACTTTGAACTTCAAGTTCTTGAATTAACTTTCAACACGCCGAAACATGTCTATACTACTCGGAATGACACCAAATTTCTACGAGCAAGTCATAAATGACATAACAGAACTACTCCCGGTCTCGAAATTTCGTTCGAACCTCGATAACACAAAAACACGTTCCAAACCTCAATTTTGAACTTAAGGAATCATATTTCACTATTTGGCGCTGAAACGCTCATGGGTCATCCAAAACGTTTCCGAACATACGCCCAAGTCCGCAATCATTATACGAACCTACCGGAACTTTCAAATCTCGATTCCGAGGTCGTTTACTAAAAATGTTGACCGAAGTCAAACTTGGCATTTAAGGCCAACCTTAAGGAACCAAGTGTTCCTATACCACCCCAAACTCCTCTGAATCCCGAACCGACCATCCCCGCAAGTTATAAATCAGGAAAAGCAACTACGGGAAGTCTCATTTAGGGGCACGGGGTCCTAGAACACAAAATGATCGGTCGGGTCGTTACATTCTCCACTTCTTAAACAAATGTTCATCCTCGAACGGGTCTAGAATCATACCTGGAGTGCTGAATAAGTGTGGATATCTGCTACGCATGTCCTCCTCGGACTCCTAAGTCGCCTCCTCAACTGGTTGGCCCCTCCACTGGACCTTTATGGTGGAAACCCTCTTGGACCTCAATTGGTGATCCTGCCTGTCAATAATAGCAATTGGCTCCTCCTCGTAACCCAACCTCTCATCTAGATGAATGGTGCTTAAATCTACCACGTGAGAGAAGTCGGCGTGGTATCTCCGGAGCATGGACACATGGAAGACCGGATGAACTCCTGATAAATTGGGAGGTAAAGCAAGCTCATAAGCAACCTCCCCAACTCGTCTCAACACCTCAAATGGGCCTATAAACCTTAGGCTCAGCTTGCCCTTCTTTCCAAACCTCATAATGCCCTTCATCGGCGAGACTTTCAACAGAACCTTCTCGCCCTCCATAAATGATACATCACACGCCTTCTGGTCCGCGTAACTCTTCTGTCTGGACCGTGTTGTGCGAAGCCTCTCTTGAATCAACTTTACCTTCTCCAAGGCATCCTTCACCAGATCGGTGCCATATAACTTAGCCTCGCCAGGCTCAAACCACCCGATGGTAGAACGACATCGCCAACCATACAAGGCCTCAAATGGAGCCATATCAATGCTGGACTGATAACTGTTATTATAAGCAAACTCGGCCAAAGGCAAGAACTGGTCCCACTGCCCTCCAAAGTCAATCACACATGCTCTGAGCATGTCCTCCAATATCTGAATTGTCCGCTCTGACTTCCCGTCAGTCTAAGGGTGGAATGATGTGATGAGCTCTACCCGGGTGCCTAACTCACTCTGTACTGCTCTCTAGAAGTGTGAGGTGAACTGAGGACCTCGATATGATATAATGGACACATGCACACCGTGCAACCGAACTATCTCCTGAATGTAGATCTAGGCCAACCTCTCTGAAGTATAAGTAGTATCTACTGGAATGAAATGTGCCGACTTGGTCAACCTGTCCATAATAACCCAAACCGCATCAACCTTCCGCAAGTTCCGAGGCAACCCAACTACGAAGTCCATAATGATGCGCTCCAATTTCCACTCAGGTATAGGCATCTGCTGGAGTAGGCCTCCTGGCCTCTGGTGCTTATACTTAACCTGCTGGCAATTTAGACATCTAGCCACATACTCCACTATGTCTTTCTTCATCCTCTTCCACCAGTAATGCTGCCTTGAGTCACGATACATCTTCGTAGCACCAGGATGAATAGAATACCGTGAACTATGAGCCTCCTCTAGAATCCTCTCTCTTCGTCAACATTAGGGACACATAAGCGACCCTGAAGCCTCAGAACACTATCCTCGCCAATAGAAACCTCCTTGGCACCGCCCTGTAACACTGTCTCCCGGAGGTCTGCCAAGTGGGAATCATCAAACTGCCGAGCCTTGATCTCCCCCAATAACGAAGACTGGGAAACAACACGTGCAAGAACTTGGCTGGGCTCTGAAAGGTCCAACCTCGCCAGGCGATTAGCCAAGGACTGAATGTCCAAAGCTAAAGGTCTCTCCTCCGATGAAATAAAAGCCAAGCTACCCATACTCTCCGCCTTCCTGCTTAAGGCGTCTGCAACCACATTCGCCTTGCCAGGATGATAAAGAATAGTAATGTCATAATCCTTCAGCAACTCAAGCCATCTACGCTGCCTCAAATTAAGATCCCTGTTCTTGAACAAGTGCTGCAAACTGCGGTGATCTGTATAAACCTCACAAGGCACCCCATACAAGTAGTGCCTCCAAATCTTAAGAGCATGGACAATCGTTGCCAACTCCAAATCGTGCACAGGGTAATTTTTCTCATGAACCTTCAGCTGTATACATCCCCGATCCTGCATCAACACACACCCCAAATCAACGTGTGAAGCATCGCAATAAACTGTATACATCCCCGATCCGGAAGGCAACACTAGCACTGGTGCTGAGGTCAATGTTGTCTTGAGCTTCTAGAAGCTCACCTCACACTCGTCGGACTATCGGAATGGGGCATTCTTCTGGGTCAATCTAGTCAGAGGAGCTGCAATGGATGAAAAGCCCTCCACAAATCGGCGATAATAACCTGCCGACCCAAGAAGCTCCTGATCTGTGTCGCTGAAGTAGGGCGTGGCCAACTCTGAACTGCCTCAATCTTCTTAGGATCCACCTTGATACCCTCTTCGGATACCACATGTCCCAAAAATGCCACAGAATCTAACAAAACTCACACTTGGAGAACATAGCGTACATCTTTTGTTCCCACAAGGTCTGGAGCACAACTTTCAAATGTTGCTCGTGCTCTCCCAAGCTACGTGAGTAAATCAGAATGTCATCAATGAAGACAATGACAAAAGAATCAATATAAGGTCTGAACACCCTGTTCATCAAATCCATAAATGTTGTTGGGGCATTAGTCAAGCCAAAGGACATCACCAGGAACTCATAATGACCATATCTCGTACGGAAGGCAGTCTTCGGGACATCCGAGTCCCGAATCTTCAATTGATGGTACCCCGATCTCAAATCAATCTTAGAAAACACACGTGCACCTGCAACTGGTCAAACAAATCATCAATACGCGGCAACGAGTACTTGTTCTTGATGGTGACTTTGTTCAACTGGAGGTAGTCAATACACATCCGCATAGTACCATCCAACTTTTTCACAAATAACACTGGAGAACCCCAAGGCAATACACTCGGTCTGATAAACCCCTTATCTAGAAACTCCTCAAGCTGTTCTTTCAATTCCTTCAATTCTTTAAGATCCATACGGTATGGGGGAATAGAGATAGGTTGGGTGCCTGGAGCTAAGTCAATGCAAAAATCAATGTCACGATCCGGTGGCATGCCTGGAAGGTCTGAAGGAAATACATCAGCAAACTCTCGAACTAACGGCACTGAATTAATTATCGGAGACTCGGCGGTGGCGTCCCTCACATAAGCAAGATACGCCAAACAACCCTTCTCGACCGTACGTCGAGCCTTCAGGAAGGAAACAACCCGACTTGCTGCACTAACTGAGGAACCTCTGAACTCCAATCTCGGCAACTCAGACATGAATAAAGTAACAGTATTGTCATGGCTATCAAGGATGGCATGATAAGGAGATAGCCAATCCATGCCCAGGATGACCTCAAAATCAACCATATCAAGTAACAGGAGGTCCGCTCTGGTCTCGAACCCACAGAATGTAACCACACATGACCGATAAATCCGGTCCACAACCACAGAATCACCCACATGAGTGGACACATAAACATGAGTACCCAAGGACTCACGAGAAATATCCAGGAAATGAGCAAACAAGGCTGATACATATGAATAAGTGGATCCTGGATCAAATAATACCAATGCATCTCTACCGCATACTGAAATAATACATGTGATCACGGCATCTGAGGCCATTGCATCTGGTCTGGACGGGAAAATATAGAATGGAGCGACGGATGACTGGCCTCCACCTGGATGGACAGGGGCTGACTGGGCTCCCCCTGCCTGGCCTCCACCTCTAGGATGACCCCTACCAGCCTGTCCTCCACCTCTAGGTGGCCGGACCGTCAGTGCTGAAATCATAGGTTGGTGACTCTGCTGCACTGCCTTGCCCCGAAGCTGGGACAAAACCTCTTCATATGACCTGGATCCCCACACTCATAACAACCTCTCGGCACCATAGCCTGCTGCCCGGAAGAAGAACTCTGAATAGCTGGAGGACGACACGAACTCTTTGGCATAGCATTGAAATAAGGGCTGGAAGACCCCTGATGACCAGAATACCCGTCGGAGGAGCCCTGAATAGCTGGTGGGCGATAAGAACTCTCCGGCATAGCGCTGAAATAAGGCCTCGTCGGAGCACCTCGAGGAGGTGGTGGGGGTGCTGAATATGGGGGCCTACTAGGCTGGCCCCTACCAAACTGACCTCTGCCCCTGACTGGAGCACCTTTAAAATCCCCAGAAAATCAAGCTCTCTTATCCTGCTGCCCCTGCTCTCTACTCCTCCACCAATAACCCTAAATCCTGCGATCAATCTCTACCACAAGCTGATAAGGAGTCCTCATCTCCACCTCTCGGGCCATGTTGGCCCTAATACCTGAGTGAAACCCAACTACAAATCTATGCACTCTCTCTGTGTCAGTAGGAAGTATCATAAGTGCATGACAAGACATCTCAAAAAACCTAGCCTCGTACTCGGTCACTGACCTCTGACCCTGCTCCAACTGCTCAAACTGATACCGCAGCTCTTCCCTCTAAGAGGGTGGAATATACCTGTCCAGGAATAGCTGAGTGAACTGCTCCCAAGTGATGGGGGAGAATCTGTCGGTCTGCTAAGAATGTAGGACTGCCACCATCTATGGGCCCTGCCCTCTAGCTAAAAAGTAGTGAAGTCAACTCCATGGGACTCTAGTATCTTCATGTTGTGCAGTCTGTTCCTGCACCTATCAATAAAATCATGAGCATCCTCATGATGCTCACCTCCGAAGACAGGAGGGTGCAGTCTGGTCCATCTGTCTAATAACTTCTACGGATCGCCGTCCGCAGCTAGTCTGGGCTCAGGTGCTGCTGCTGCTACTGGCTGGACCCCACCCACGGGCAGTGTACCCGGGGTCTGATAAACTGTTGTTACATGTCCTACAGCCTGGGCAGTAGGGGTCTGTGCTCCCCATCCCACCTGGGATGTGGCCGGGTCCACTGGAAATAAACCAGCCTAAGTCATAGTGTCCATGAACCGCATCATACGGCCCATGACCTCCTGAAATCCCAGCGCTGTCATGAAGTCCAACGGGGCAGGATCTGCTGCGGGCGCCTCGCCCTGCTCCCCAATGATAGGATCCTCTGCTGGATCCGCTGGCGGTGCAACTGGGGTAGCTCTGGGACGCCCTCGTCCCCTACCTCGGGCTGGTGCCCTCCCTCGACCTCTTCCACGGCCTCTGATGACGTGGGTAGCGGCCCCTCCCAGGTCTGGAACGTCGACTGCGCGCGTCCTCACCATCTGTGAGAGAATAGAAGAGTGAGATTTTGTATACCATCAATTGCACCATAGAAGATGAATAAAGAGAGATTTCCTAACACCTTATAGCCTCCCGAAGATAAATACAGACGTCTCCATACCGATCCGCAAGACTCTATTGGGTTTGCCCTTAACTTGTGAGACCTACGTGAACCTAGAGCTCTGATACCATGTTGTCACGACCCAAATCCTAACCCAGGTCACGATGGCGCTCAACACCGTTGTTAGGCAAGCCAACATTAATCTACTAGTGAGTTTCATTTATTTTATCAAAACTTTTCCAACATTTACCTGGTTTAAATTTAAGACGTTCGGAAAACGAATAACCTAGGCGATTACAAGCTGAAATAACCAATAAGAGTCATAATTTAATAATTACATCCCAAAAGAATAGTCTATTAACGTGCGTGCCAGGAACTAGTGTCACAAGTCTACATGCATCTAGTAGAGTAAATTCAAAAGGAACAAAAGTCTGTCCTACTGTCTGCGAAAAATATAGACAAAAATAACAAAAGGAAAAGCTCCAAGGTGTTGTTGAATGTCGTCAGGAGAAGCAGCTCACCGTGAAACCTCAACAGAAAGCAATCACGGGAGAGCTCTGTACTGATACCCAGATGCACCTGCCTTAGAACCTGTACAATTAAGTACAGAGCGTAGCATGAGTACATAAATAATATGTACCCAGTAAGTATCCAGTCTTATCTCGAAGAAGTAGTGACAAGAGGTCGACTGACACTCACTAGGGTCCAAACAATATATCTAGGTGTAAAATTTAAAGAGAATAACAAGTACACATGCATAATAGAACAATGAATATCAAACATACTTACGAAACCTGTTTACGAGGCGAAACTCCAACATACAAATTACGAATTTATCTTCCAAGACATCTAACAATTTTAAAGCCATGAATAATATCAAACAAGTAGCATGCGCACAATGTATCATAAGGTACGGTCTGGGCCAACATAATAATAAATGTGCACTACCGAAGGGTCGAACGACGCGAACCATAGATGCATCTATTAACCTGCCGTGGCGTACGGCCCGCTTCCATGAGAGTAGTGGAAAGGATCACTCCACTCGCAGAATATATATTGTGAAGCGGTCACACATAAACACAACATTTTCTTTAAATCCTTTTCTAAAATAATGATTCGTCTGAGTACATCAAGTTCTAGGATTTCTTGGAAACAAGCTTGCATACAAGGAAAACACAAGGCATATGGCTCAATTAGCGGAATTTACAAGGCATGGTGTGAACCTAACTACCCTGACATAACAAGAATAGTCACTACGCACGGACTCTCGTCACCTCGTACGTACGTAGTCCCCACAAATAATGACGCACAATTAATTACTTCACATATGGGGATAATTCCCTCTTACAAGGTTAGAAAGGAGACTTACCTCGTTTCAAGCCTACTTTCCGGTCAAGAATGCGCCCGAAACTCCAAATTCATCGCCCAAAGACTCAAAATAGCCAAACATCACATAAATAAATCAATCTATGCTCAAAAGTCCACAATTCTCCTATTTAAATGATTATTTCAACCTAATTTGCACAATTCTAAAATGTACCCCCGGGCCCACATGCTCGGATTTCGGAAATTTTCAAGGAAAATAATCACCCATAACCTAAGGATCAATATTATATAGTTTTTGCATGATTTCATAACAAGTTCCTTGGTAATTTCTCATTTTTATCAAAGCCCTAGGTTTTACTCTAAACCCATGATTTCTACTAATTGTGTGTGTTAATCTACCCAAGAATTCAAGTATTAAACTCACTTTATGGTAGGAATTACTTACCTTACAATTGCTAGGTCGAATCTCCCATTTGCAAGTTCCCCAAGTCGTCCAAGATGAAAGAAAAATGGTTCAAAAATGACTAAGTCCCGTTTTTAATCAATCTGCCCAGCTGCCCCCTTCTATGAGAACGTGACAGGGGCATTGCGTTCGTGAAGGCCAATGGCCAGGCCCCCCTGCAGACCCTTCTATGTGAACGCGGAGGCTAGCCGGGCTAGACCTACGCGAACGCGGTGGGAGGGGTGCGACCGCATAGAACAAAAATTTGGCCGGCCCACTGACTTACCCTATGCGAACACATAAAGTATTTTTCACCCCTGACAAACTCCTTCTTCGCGAACGCGTGTGTACACCCGCGAACGCATAGAAGGAAATAAGACTGGGCAAAATTTGGTTTTTAGCATTTAGCTATGAGGGGTCCGAAACTGACCTGAGCCCCCCAAGACCCCGTCCAAAGGCACTGACAGATCTGTATTCATAATACAGGCTAGCTCGAATTCTCGGAACGCGAAAAACAACAACGAAACTAAGAATCCTACCCCAAAACCAAATTGAATCAAACTTTGAACTTCAAGTTCTTGAATTCACTTTCAACACGTCGAAACATGTCTATACTACTCGGAATGACACCAATTTTTTGCGAGCAAGTCATAAATGACATAACGGAACTACTCCCGGTTTCGGAATTCCGTTCGGACCTCGATAACACAAAAACACGTTCCAAACCTCAATTTTGAACTTAAGGAATCATATTTCACTATTTGGCGCCGAAACTCTCCCAGGCCATCCAAAACCCGTTCCATACATACGCCCAAGTCCGAAATCATCATACAAACCTACCGGAACTTTCAAACCTCAATTCCGAGGTCGTTTACTAAAAATGTTGACCGAAAGTCAAACTTGGCCTTTAAGGCCAACCTTAAGGAACCAAGTGTTCCTATACTACCCCAAACTCCTCCGAATCCTGAACCGACCATCCCCGCAAGTTATAAATCAATAAAAGCAACTGCAGGAAGTCTTATTTACGGGCACGGGGTCCTAGAACACAAAACGACCAGCCAGGTCATTACAGTTATATTTTAGTCGTTTGAGAATAATTTTTCGTTGATATACATTTTCAGGTTGACCGAATTTAGTATTTAAACATAAAAATCAATATGACACCTAAATATTAACAACCACTTCACATTCGAAAAAGATATAATAATTTAATAGATCTTAACATATGATATGAATATGGAAGAACAAAGAGATAGACACATTTCGGTAACATCTGATAAGAAAGTGATCACGCCCAACTATGCTTTATAAAAAGCACTAAACGGTCGTTGCAAATAGAATCCGGTTTACAAGTCTGGAGTCGAACCCCACATAGAACTAAGTCTTAGCTACAGTTGTTCACTATCACCAAGAATACAAGCTTGAACAATTCCTAACTTATAGATATTAAGATTCTTGTGTATAACTAATTAACTAACAAATTAAAATAGTAAACTAACACTAAAGATACTACGGGTTGGAGAAAAGATTAAGGAGGTCTAGAGTTATGATTTTCCCAATTGTCGGAATCCTTCCCGCTACGTCTTCTATAATTTCGCCTAAGTGTTCTCTACCGATCATGAGCGCTCTGCGTATTGTAATTCTCTCCCGGGTAACTACCACAATTTACTAGACATATTATCTTGAATTACGCCAACTGGAATTAAGTAGGGCTCACTTGGATCACACCAAGTTTTCGTTATCCCTAATCCACCTTTAAGCCCTCCGTATTGATCCCTCGTATACGTTAGGAGTGATGTTGTTCAACAACTATCTAAGTATGCACTCTCTCCCGAGTAATACACACTAAATAGGCACAGTCGATTGAGAGCTCTTCAACCAACCACAATATAAACGTAGTTGAACAAGTAGAGAAATGCAACGACTCAATTATATAAAAACATAACAGGAATTTATCCTACAAAAGGTTCCATCAAAACCCTAGATAAAAAATTAGATATTCATAATAGTATATAAAACTACAATACTAAAAGTCATAACTAACAATGAAAAATAGGAAGATGAAGAAAAAACCCGTAGAAGAATTCCCCGCCTTGCTCCTATTGTGTCTCTGCCTCCTTAGGTCGAATTTGTGTCCAAAAGTCCCAAAAATAATATTTTTCTATGTATATATACCAAGTAGGGTCGGGACCAAAAAATTATATCTTATTCTATGCGAAAAAGATACTTTTCCAGGTCAGGACGTCCGCGGCCGCGGATTTTACCCAGTATTCTGCCTCACATCCGCGGCCAGATCCGTGACCGCGGATTCGACAACGTTATTCACCCTGTTGTGGTTTGGAATTTGTGAAAACGTAAAACATGAAAGTTGTAGACCTTTGAATTAGATTTCCAACGATATATTGTGGAGCCGAAATGGAATTCGGAGCAAAAAGTTATATGTATTTTACTAGACAGTGCGCAATATGCCTACTCGATTCTTCGTTCGTTCTTAACTATCATCCGTTGATCCCCGAACACGATCCCGACTTAATTCCTTGGGCTTTTACTCAGACTTCAAAGCTCCAAATCACTTGAATTCATTTTATAACATCTACATAGCTCGAAATCACCCCTACAAGGCATAAACCACACAATTAGTGCAAAACATTAGCGATTAAAGCTCAAACTTAATTAAAGTGCAGTAAATTAGAGTGTAATAAGCGACTAAAATACGTAATTATAACCTATCATCAAAAAGTGATCGTACAACCCATTATTAAAGGTCAATAAACATGGAACACTTCATATTCTTTTAAAATTTAGATCCTGCAAGAGAATCCCAAATATTTCTTGACATTTTCTTTAAAGAAATTTCAATATAAAATCTTAAAATATATATAAAAATTATATATTTATATGTCGGGTTGGTTAAGTTTTTTTTACTCAATACCAAACTAAATCAAACCAAACCAAGTCGGGTTTTTAATCGGTTTAGTTTGACGTTTTGGTTAGGTGAGATTTTTCGGTTCGGATTGTACACCCTTATGTGCCACTTTATGTAACGACCGATTTAGTATGGTCACATCGTCACCTTATCTTTTTATCTCAATCCCATTCTTCATTATTATTAAATAATTTTATTTATTATTTATCCTACTTTTTTATATAGTAATTTTACCCTGTATTATAACTTTTCTTTATTTATAATATTACAAGTTTATTCTTTATATTGTTGGTGCGTAATATCTTGAGACGATAGCAAACGATACAATATACCAAATATTGTATTTATCAAATGATATAATACAATACAATACAATATAGTATGATACGATACGAAACGATACGTAACAACCATATAAACAAGCTGTTATGTTTTCAGAGATTTTTCCTGTTAACAAGAAATTCAATATATGTATTGGACTACTTCTGTTCTTTAAGACCGTGCGAAGTGCGGCAAATTCACTAATTACAGTATAAAATTCCTCACCAAGGCCGTGATGACGCATTGATCAAACATATTACCGTGATGACGCATTGATCAAACATAGTGTAAAAGAAGGAAGCCATATTTGTCTTTCTTGTGAATAAATTGATATTACCTATGTAATTAAATAACGTCGTTGTGGGGTTCGTGGTAACTCTTTTTAAATTTGAAAATAATTTAGCTTAAACTTATAATTCTACCTTCAATTAGAAACTTTTATAACTACATAATTAGTCTGACCCCTTTTTGATTCATTTAGGATCACAAATTTCAAAATCTTTCTTAAATTTTGTAATCAGTCAAACAAGTTCAGATCAATTGGATTTGGAAGGGAGAGAGTACTAACTAATGGGATCCTATTAAAGATAAACTAAAATTGAAAGGATTGAAAATGCAATAATCAGAAATTGGTGTCTTTTCTCCTTTCGCGACTCTCTAAAACCTTTCTGATTCTACAATCTAAAAGCGACACACAGATCGAGTCCCTCATTCCATAGTGCTCTCTGATAGACTTACTCTGTTGTGGATGGCGACACCGATGGCGGCAGAGGACGGCAACTTCGAAGATGAACTGTATGCCATGTCCACTGATGATATTATTAGGGCTGCGCGTTTGCTTGACAACGAAATCCGAATTTTAAAGGAAGAGCTGCAGAGAACGAATCTAGAGTTGGATTCATTCAAGGACAAGATAAAGGAGAATCAGGAGAAAATTAAGCTCAACAAGCAGCTTCCTTACTTGGTCGGCAACATTGTTGAGGTATTGTTATGTTATCTTATTGTTAGGGTTCACCGTTTGCATTTATAATTCCGGATTTATGAAACTAGTGCTTTAAGACACTCACTAAAATCATTGGCAGTGTAATTGGTACTTTCCAATACTGCAAGTAGACCAGCGACTAATTGTTTTTTATGTTTTTTGTTGGGCATCAACTTCTCCTGGAATCGGAACCTTAAGTTGTTGCATGTCGGAAGAAAGGAAAAATTATGTTCACAATGAGACTATGAATCGTAATAGAGCCAATGAGAAAGCCTTTAGGGGTCGTTTGGTAGGGTGCATAATAATAATGTTGAATAAGATGTATTAGAGCTCGTTTGGATTGGCAAGTGTTTTCAAACCAAAATAACTTTTAAACCATTTTGTAGTGTTCGGATAAAGTAAAAAGTGCTTTTTAAGCTAAAATGACAAAAACAAGCCAAAAGCTAAAAGCTAGAATTTCTAACTTATGGCTTAGAAACTATTTTGGCTTAAAAGTCACTTAAAATAAGTCCATCCAAACGGGCTCTTAGTAATGCATGGGTTAGTAATGCAAGCAATTAATTATGTAGAAATTATTTCTTATCCATTGTTTGGTGTGGTGTATTAAAAATTAAAATGCATTGCATATTTTTAAGAAAATTAGTTGTTTACAAAACTGACCTGCATATTCTTTAGCTTTAAGGGACTTTAAGCACAATTTTGTCTTTAATTATGCTAATGCATGCACTAATAGCCTTGGTATTGCTAATACCATGGTTTGTTATGTATTAGTTATACATAGGATAATACCAAGTAGATTGTATAACTAATAATTGTATAGTAATATGTAGATTGAAAAGGTGTACCAAACAAGAGATTGATAATACCAAAAGTTAATGCATGCATTATTTTCTCTAACGCATCCTACTAAACGACCCCTTAGTGTAAGAGAATGCAACAACAACGCTTCAGTCCCAAACAAGTAAGGGTCAGCTATTAAATCCTCACTAACCATGTTTCTCCAATTAAATCCATCTCAAGCCTAACATTATATGAAATAGATACAAAAATAAAAAGTATCAGAAGTTATCTATGGTTTTAGCTGGCATAAAAATCTTTAGTAGGGCCAAAAGACTCCGAAAATTGTAGGACCTAAAATAAATGTACTAACATGGCAACAACAACAACAACAAACCCAACTTGATCCCATACAAGGGGTCTGAAGAGGGTAGTGTGTACATAGCCTTACCCCTATCCTATAAAGGCAGAGATACTGTTTCCGATAGATCCTCGGCTTAAAGAACAGTAAAAATAAAGCAACAAGCAATAACAACAGTAATGTAATATGGTAATGGAAGCGAATGACATATCAAGTAATAAAAAATCAGGAATAGAGAATACATGAATAATATTAGTACTATTGGTAAACCTAAGAGAAATTCAGAATTACCTGTTAACCTATCACCTTAATCCTTGACCTTCATACCTTCCTATTGTGAGTCATGTCTTCGGTAAGATGACGCAATGACATGTCCTGCCTAATCACCTCTCCCCAATGCTTATTTGGCCTACCCCTGTCCTTACTTAAGCCTGCAATGGTCAGCCTCTCACACCTCCTAACCGGAGCCAGTGTTAGAGAAAACGGTCGCTTCCTCGCTAAAAGCGAGAAGCGATGCGATGCGAAGCAATACCCGTTCCCCCATGTGAAGTGACTCTGGTATTAAAAAGCGACCGCTTCCCGCTAAAAGGTGAGAAGCGACCAAGCGAAGCGTAGCGATGGAAGCGGGCGCTTCTTTGTTTTAAATAGAAGCTAGGCTATTTAATTAAAAACTGTGAGAAAACACGGGAGAAAAATAATATCTTATTCTTTTCAATGATACAATGAGCCCTATATATATAGATATTACATGTCCTACTCCTAGTACACATA
>ML275656.1:0-29633 GCA_005239495.1 Nicotiana undulata
TACAGACTTGCCTTGCCGCCGCATTTATCAGCAGTGCATCCAGTTTTTCATGTATCTATGCTCTGGAGGTATATTGCAGATTCGTCTCATGTTCTTGATTTCAGTGGTGTCCAATTGGACAAGGATCTGACTTATGAGGAGGAGACAGTAGCCATACTAGATAGGCAGGTTCGACAGTTGAGGTCGAAGAGTTTTCCTTCGGTCCGTGTTCAGTGGAGGGGTCAGCCTGCCGAGGCAGCTACATGGGAGTCCGAGTCCGATATGAGGAGTCGTTATCCCCATCTATTCTCAGACTCATGTATTTCTCGATGTCCGTTCGAGGACGAACGTTTGTTTTAGAGGTGGAGATTGTGATGACCCAAAAGGTCATCTTACGTAATTTAAGCTATATCTGTGTTCCGAGGCTCTGAGAGCCTCCGTTAGTCTCACCTCGATATGCGTGCGCAGCCCAGGCGTGTAGCCAGGAAGCTATTATGTGAAAATTGGATAAAAATGAGTGTTGATAATTAATAAATGAATATAGTTGACTTTGGTCAACATTTCTGGTAAACGGACCCGGACCCGTGATTCAACGGTCCCAGAGGGTCCGTAGGAATATATGGGACTTGGGCATATGCCCGGAATAGAATTCCGAGGCCCCAAGACCGAGAAATGAATTTTTAAAGAAAATTATTTTTTGAAAATAATAAAGGATTTTGAAAATGAATAATTATGTGAAAACTGTGTTGTCGGGCTCGTATTATGGTTCCGGAGCCCAGAACAGGTTTATTATATGTTATGTGACTTATCTGTGAAATTTGGTGTAAAACGGACTTGAAATGANGTTTAATTCCTGTTTTTATGATATTTTTATGATTTAAAAGCTTGAACAAGTCCGTAGGATGTATTGGGAGATGTGTGTATTTTTGGTTTTGAGACCCGAGGGCTCGGGTGAGTTTCGGGTGGTTAACGGGATGGTTTCAAGTTAAAAAAATCTGGTGTAGGCTCAGTTTTTTGGTGTCTGGTGCGGGCTTCAATGCGATCGCACACGAAGCCCTGCGATCGCATAGGCCTAAGGGGAGGGGGGGTCAGATTGCTCTATGCGATCGCATCACCCCATCCGCAATCGCATAGAGGGGCAGTGTACCTGGGTGGGGGTTGGTTAGTTGTTCAGTGCGAACGCACCTCAAAGGGGCACGATCGCGGAGGGTCCAGGTTTAATACTGTGCGAACGCATGCAGGGTGTTGCGAACGCACAGAGGTTAGCATAGGGCCTGGGGCTAGGTAGAATCGCCCTGTGCGATCGCACAAGGGCCCCTGCGATCGCACCTCATGTTCCGCGATCGCATAGCATTAAAAAACGCCCAGTTAATTCTTAAGTCCAAAACAGAACACTTGCACGGGAATTCTTCAAAGTTCAGCCCTCTCCTCCATCCCCAACCTCCATTTTCGAGCCTTGAGTCTACTTTTCCTCCATTGTTACTCGGGTAAGCTTCATAACTTCGTTTTCTTCCATTATCCATCACTAATCACAAGAAACCTAGGCTTAAACTCATGATATCAATTAGAAAATTGGGGCTTTTAGGTAGAACCTAGGTTTTGGGATTTTTGGGTGATTCAACCCCAATTTGGGGTCAAATCTTAAAACAAATTGTATATTCCTAATGTGGGGATATGGGTGATCGGGTTTTTGTCCGAACCTCGAGTTTCGACCACGTAGGCCCGGGGTCAAATTTTAGAATTTTAGGAAGAATGATTAGAAATGGATAATTAGACTATGGGTTTGAGTTATTGAGTCATTATTGATATACTTGAGTTGAATATGTCTAGATAATATCGTTTCGGAGCCGGATTATAAAGGAAAGGCGGTGTTAGAGGGTTGATCGCTCTATTTTGGACCCGAGGTAAGTGTCTTGCCTAACTTTGGTGAGGGAATAGGTATTATTTGCTATGTGCTAAGTGAATATCATGTTCATTGCATAGGTGAGGTAACGAGTACCTATGCAATGTGTGTCACGCATGCCCTTGAGTCTATTTTGATAGAAATTACAGTATTTCTCCCATGTTTAGTATATTATGAGATTGTCTTTACTTGGTAATTTATTCTTGATTGAAAGTATTGGCTATTGAGTTTGAGAAGTGTTGATACGAATGGTAATACAAGTGTAGAGTACGTGATTGAGGTAATTGGTTATAGCTGAGACCCTTGCCGGGCATTTCTTGAGTTACTACTTGATGTTTCCCCCTTGCCGGGTGTTCTGAATTGCTTATTTCCACTATGCTGTACTCCTTGCCATTTATCTGTTATTGTTTGGTGAGGAAGAGTGTAAAGCACGAAGGGTGATGCCGTGTCATGATACTTGATTTCATTGCATAGTGAGGAAGAGTGTAAAGCACGAAGGGTGATGCCGTGCCATGATTTTATTGATTATAAGCACGAAGGTAAATGTCGTGCCATGATTTTATTGATTATAAGCACGAAGGTAAATGTCGTGCCATTGTTTATTTTTCTGACATTTATATTGTTTCGTTGTCGATTATGTTGGGTTGTTTCTCTGGATTACTTCTACATGTCGATGTGACTGCTTTATTTTACTTGTCCCCCCTTTACTGCTCACGTATCCCCTACTTGTCGGTTTATCTCCTGCCTTGTGTTATTCCCTGTTACCTGCTGTAGAATAGGACAGGTTATCGTTATTGTCAAGTCTAGCCTCGTCACTACTTCNTTCTAGTTCCAAGACAATTATATATTTCTTTCAGACTTTGTATTTAGCACTCAGTTAGTTAGTTCGTGAGGGTTTGACACCCCGGTTTTGGGATAGTTGCAATGTTGTTACCTTTATCATTTCATTATTCGTTTTGGGAATATCATTACTTTTCTGTTGTAAAAACTTTTGAAGTGATTTGGAAATGTTCGGTAAAGGCTGAAAGTTAAAGGAATTGGGATATTCCAGTAGAGGTCGGAAGGTTAATTGACTTTATTACTGTTACGTTATTTTTATCAATGTCAAAGTGTTGTGTACGTTGGCTTGTCTAGCGGGTTCAACGTTAGACGCAGTCACGGTCTGAAAGGTGGGATTTCAGGTCGTGACAATATAACTTAAATTACGTAAGATGACCTTTTGGGTCATCACACAACTCTTTAAGATTTTCAAGTGGCTTTATAATAGCTTGTCACTTGGCTTAACCACAACACAAACTTTCTTGCTTTTATATATATATAGATCCCCTTCTTTCTAAATTATTTCCCCTTGTAAGTACGATATTTTATTTTATTTACATTTAGTGTTTTATTCAATAATAGACAAAAATAAAAGTGCATATGATCAAACTATATGGTACTTCACCAAAATATTGCAGTATTTTTATTATTAAACTTCTAGTAATTATTATTTTTATTGTATACTTGTTTAAAATTTCGAAAACTTAGTCTAACAGATACTTTGGATTATCCATTATTAAATAAATATATTATTCAATATATCTACATTCTGAACTTAGGTTAAAACCTTAAAATATATTTAATTTATCTTCAACTCATTAAAAAGTATAAATTTTTAAAATAAATTAAAATTGCACAGTAGATTACGGTAGAATATATTCTTCTCACTCGATATTAGAAAGGAATCCAAATACTATTGATATCAAAATCCTTTACTTTTCAAATAAAAAATTTCAGTTAGAAAATATTAGTACAGTGATTGAACTTTACTTTTAGAAAAAAGAATTCTTATTTCAATTTAATTTCAATAAATAAAATTCCATATATAGTACTTAAGCAATATTTCTTTATTTGACAATCTCCCACAAACTCTTTAATATTTTCAAGTGGCTTTATAATAGCTTGCCACTTGGCTTAACCACAATACAAATTTTCTTGCTTTAATATATATATAGATTCCCCTCTTTCTAAATTATTTCCCCTTGTAAGCACGATATTTTATTTAATTTACATTTAGTGTTTTATTCAATAATAGACAAAAATAAAAGTGCATATGATCAAACCATATGGTACTTCACCAAAATATTGCGGTATTTTTATTATTAAACTTCTAGTAATTATTATTTGTATTGAAGCTTTTAACCTTTAAAAAAATTATTTTATTGTATACTTGTTTAAAATTTCGAAAACTTAGTCTAAAATAGATACTTTGGATGATCTATTATTAAATAAATATATTATTCAATATATCTACATTTTGAACTTTAGGTTAAAACCTTAAAATATATTTAATTTATCTTCAACTCATTAAAAAGTATGAATTTTTAAAATAAATTAAAAATGCACATTAGATTACGGTAGAATATATTCTTCTCACTCGATATTAGAAAAGGAATCCAAATACTATCGATATCAAAATCATTTACTATTCAAAAGAAAAATTTCAGTTAGAAAATATTAGTACAGTGATTGAACTTTATTTTTAGAAAAAGAATTCTTATTTCAATTTAATTTCAATAAATAAAATTTCATATATAGTTCTTAAGTGATATTTCTTTATTTGACAATCTCCCACAAACTTTTTAAAATTGTCAAGTGACTTTATAATAGCTTGCCACTTGGCTTAACCACAATACAAACTTTCTTGCTTTAATATATATATATAGATTGACATTTCCACGTTTCTTTAAATCTTACTTTTCCACGTTAGGAATGGTAATGTAATGAAAGTATTTTTCCTCTTATAAATAAAATTTTATGTAAGGTGAATGTCTATATTTTAGAGAGATAATGGGGATTTTACTAGGTGGCTAAGTTACTCTTTCCCTATAAATAGAGGGGTCATATTCCATTGTAATTCATTCCAAAATTCAATAAGAATTTCCTCTCTCTTTTCTCTGCAATATTGTTCTTCTTCTTTTATTGTTTCATAACACGTTATCAACACGAGACTCTAACCAATTGAGTAAAAACTTTGGGATTGAGCATAATGATTGTCAATTGTTCCTTGAACTTCCTTCATGATTAAATTTTGGATTTAAGGTAAGTATTTTACTTTTTTTTTTTTAATTCTTAAAATTCTATAATTTCATTTTAAATGCAAGCAAAGACAATAAAATTTTATTATAACTCTTATGAGTTTGCAAGAAATTATAACCACCTGAAGTGGTAAAATCTATATGCCTTGCCATGATCAAATTCATGTATGATTGTGGGCAAAGAAGTGGAAACTCGTACCATTGAATTTGTTTCATTCTCATTCCCTTTAAGAGAATGCGATAGCAACATGTGATAAGTCTAAAAGAGGACAAAATATTACCGTGAAGGTATCAATAGATGTGGACGTGACAATAGACGAAATTATAATCGTCATCATTGTGACAATGAGAATAATAAGGATTCTCAAAATAATCTTTCACTTTGTGAAAGTAATATTTGTCATGTATTTGACATGAGATTTTGTAAAGCACATATAGATGATTATGGTCCATTCATGATGTGAATGTGACAACATTTGATTTATGAATACATATTCATTCTTGGAATAATATGAATGTGCTAGTGGTAGTTAATATACCACACTCACCTCTAGAAGGAGGTTTGAGAGGAAATAAGAAAATAATGTCATTATTATGGCATGAATGAACATTGGTCACATACCTATTGTACACCAAAATATTATGGCAATGTGATTATTACAGGGCAAAAATAATATAAGTAACATATTTGCCTATAATGATTTTGACCATGATCATAATGGTCTAACTTTCTCCTTGAAAGTGATATTCATCGTATAGATTTTGGTGAATATATGGTAGTAAAAAATTAATTGAAAGCTCTAGAAGAGCCAATTATACTATTTTGGAGAAACACAATTTATTATCAATAAGGTATTGTGTCGTAATAAGTCTCAAAGAAACTTATTGAGTTTCTAAAGTATTCGCGAAAGCGGTTGGTTATATTGAGACTATAAATAAAGGAAAGATTTAATATCTTCCATTACTACAACTTGTAGCAGGGTAATATGTATGTGAAAAGTTACCCGCTTTATTCTCCAGTTTGTACTATACAAACGAAAGAATGTTATAATAAAGTAGAAGTTTATTAATATAAAAACCCATATCATAATAAACTTAGAGTTTATTGATAATTGCACACGTCATGGTGTAAACCTGAACTTTATCAATATTGATAATTTATTCAGTTGGCATAATTGGTTTAGCCACATCAATTTAACTATGATGTACAAAAATGAAAGAGAATTCACATGGGTAAATATAAAAAAACAAGAAATTTCTTTATGAATTCTCTTATTTTGCTTGTTCTCGCGATTATTATACCAACTAAAATTGAGATTGAATCCCTTGAATTCTGGAATTTATCAAAGGTGAATATGGGCTCATTCACCTTCCATGTATTCCACATAAGATGCATATGATATGGTTACATGTGCGATTACTATTAACCCGCAACCTAGTGTTTGCGAGGTAACTGCTCAATAATTTAATTTCGAGCATAATTTCTAGATTTTCTATTCAGGATAGTTCATCTTGATAAGTTGGTTTGTTTAGCAAAATGATTTATTGAGTGTCTCCACTTAATAGCTAAACTATTACTTATGAAAACAAAGTTATTTATATCAGTTTGATATACGTTATATGCAAAAGTATATTACATTTTTCCCTCACAACTGGTTCAGGGACATGAACCAAATAATCTCATTTTATTATTATTGATGTGCGGCGTATATTTTGATTAACACCATAACACACATAGATGAGTTCCTAAATTGAGGAAGAAAGTTAGTTTTTCTAACGTGAGGGGAGACAAGATAAACAATTGAGAAAAAGTTACGTGAAATGAATTATCATTTGTACATCTAGATCCTCGAATAACATAATATGAACTTGAAGTTCATAAAAAGATAATTCATCTGCAATGTATTGCAAAGCATGCCAAACGCAATTATTGTCCCAAAGAAAGTAATTATATTCTCACTGAAAATGCTCATATTAGAATAAGTCCTAGAAGGACAAAGTCTATGGTATGCTTAAAGCATATAGACAAATCGGTTTCAAATAGAATTCTTGATAAGGAAGATGAGAAAATGATTAAAATGATCATAATAAGGAGGCAAGTGATCTAGAAGATCACATGATATAACATTTCATAAAATCTCAGGAGAGGTTCAGGTACCTGAATATATGAATGAACAGATCTTCATGTTATGTCTTTATGAAAAATATCGGAACCAATATAAAATATTCGTCGATGACATCTGTCATAGCGCTAAGTATAGATGAGGATCTTAAGTCTGTCGATTACAGATACAAAAATATTGGCCAATAGAAAAGACAATACGAATAGAATTGATTTTATATGAGAGACGTGTAGTTTTGGACATGCAGTACAAACACTTGAAAGTGTAAAGTCAATGGTATGTGCAATCACTTTTATCTATCCTATGTCTAGCATGACATAAAAATTTGATATGCATCTAAAGTCCATCCATATGGCTTATATGATTCAACTTATATGACAATCCATGAAGAATTTAAATTGTTTAAAGCATATAAAATTCTTGGTCATGAAATACTACATCCTCAATTTGTGCACATTTGTATCTTGCTATAACTATAAGCATGATAATGTGATAGCGGAGATTTTCAAGGTGCAACATATTCATTGGAGTTAATATGGATGATGTATTCATCAAATCTCTGTCAACGTCAACCTCCAAGAAGCTAGTGCACAAGATTGGGATGTGAATGCTCAAATATGTGAATTGATGCTCTCATCAGGGGGAGTTAATGCGCGTTGCACTCTTTTTTCCTTACAAGGTTTTGTCCCACTAGGTTTTCCTTGCAAGGTTTTTAACGAGACAACCAAAAGACGTATTTCTAATGTGTACTCTTTTTCCTTCTCTAGAATTTTTTCTCATTGGGTTTTATTTTAGTTAAGGTTTTAACGAGGCACATTATTTGTTGAATAGACATTCAAGGGGGAGTGTTATAAATAGAATTCTATTTAAGGTGAATGTCTATATTTTAGAGAGATCTTGGGATTTTACTTAGTGGCTAAGTCACTCTTTCCCTATAAACAGAGGGGTCCTATTCCATTGTAATTCATCCCAAAATTCAATAATAATTTCTTTCATCTTTTCTCTACAATATTGTTCTTCTTCTTTTATTATTTCATAACATTTCCATTTTTTTTTTCTTCGTTCTATTTATAGAGCTTTAAGAATGTTTTCAAATTCTAATTTTTTGTAAAAAAAAAATGTGAGTAGTGTTAGTTCTAATTTTTCACATATGCACAAAGAGTTTAAGGTGACCTATAAATTTATTATTTTTAATATAAACCGTTTATATCATTAATGACGGATAACGCGTATATTATATTTTATATTAAATATAATTGTCATTTAATAAAGTCTTAATATTTAAAACTCTAAAATTAACTAACACATTTATTAGTATTTTCTTATTTGAACTATTGGTAGGAACTCCAAATATTTATACTCAAAATCGAAAAATATTTTTACTTGTATGAATATGATCTTCTCATTTGAATTTTGTAAGACAATTCCTTATTTATCAAGATTTAAATCATAATCATTGAATATGAATGATGAAAAAACTATTGTTATACGAATATTTAAGTTTTAGCTTATAATGATATTTGAATTTAAGTAGATTTGTTTCCACTGAAATTTTTTAATAAATTAGTGGTGAACTATATCTCTTAATTATATTCAAATTGATTATGGCATTTTTGTGAGACAGGAACGAAGAAGGTATGAGTTAATTAAAAATTGTGTTAAATGTATGTGATGTTTGGATTTATATTTACATATATTTTATTTTAGAATATTTTTTTTCTATCAATGTTTGCATTATATGTCTGAGAATGTCGGTATGCTATGATTTTTTTCCTTTATTGATATATCTAAATACAATCAACATTAATCATTTTCAAGAATTCACACCTTTTTAGATTTATTTTATTTTATAATTATATATTCATTGATATAGGTACACGCGCAAAGCGCATTGCAAAATATCGTTTACCATTTTCTAAATCAAAATATAATTTTAATATAATATTTATATAATTTTAAAAAATGTAATTATAGAGATAGAATATCCTTGGGGGACTAGTAATTCTAAAAAGGAAGAAATAAGGTTATCCCTCCTAAAGTCAGTAATATTAATCATCAATAGAACTTGGAAACGTCAAGTCTATGGTGATTGGTGGGTCTTTGCCCAATTGCGTGAACGTTTGATAAAGTATACTGAGTCCTCTTTATTAATGAAACTAGTTTTTGGACGTGTATCCATGTCAATAAATACAAACAATATAAATTGATAAATTTGTACCAAAAACAAAGAAAATCAAATTTTCGTAAAAGAATATTAAACATCAAAATGTGATATCCACATATATTAAGAACAAAAATAGCACAGACCGTTTATAACTCTCGCTAGGTAACTTAGAGGGATAAATTTAAATTTCATATAATTCTATACTCAATTGGAAATGGGTTATATCGATTTGTCTTAGTTTAAAAATAAAATGACTTATCTCAAATAAACGTCAATAAAAAAAATGATATAAACAAATATAGTGCTTGGGAAAATAACAACTTGAACATCGGATAAGAAAGAGAAATATTCGTCAACGTCAACCTAAAATACAATTAACAAACAAAAATGCTAGTTACTGCTGGGTGAGAAATAGGACGGAATAAATATTTTCCCATCCCATGATATTTATATTTAAAATTTCATATAATTATTTTTCACACAAGCAATGAAGACATGAACAAACCTGCAGTTTGTGAGCAATTCATTCTTAACAATCAATATTTTACAATAATTCCAAGCTAGTTGTTAGTACGACTTTGTAAATTTTAGTCATATCAAGACAAAATATTGCATCTAGTCAAAGAGTGAATATTCATGATATAACTATAATTGCAAGCATCTCAATACCACCTAACTAAACATTCAGAGAATTTAAAATGCTAAAAATAAAGCAAAAGAAGTGCAACAAACCCATAAAGAATACAAACGTTTCAAGACTCCATTTAATGTTTTGGGTTTCAGATACCTTAAAAACACTTTGTATCTCATATAGAATGTTATCGATCGTCTAATTTTTTGCTTCATTATTTGATCTTTGTTCCTTGCATATACATTTGTTGCTACTTGCAAATGTTGAAGTACCGTGGATAATAACTTGACGTAGGAATTTGATGGGTTATGAAGGCTAATTAAGCAAATTAAAGAGGAGGAAGAGTGGGAGGCTAATTAAAAGGTAGTATTAAAGAAGTAACTATTGATATATTAGACAATGGAAAAAAGAAAAACAACGACTATTGAATTCTTCATAATATTGCATCCTTAACCTAAAATCATTTAGTAGGGGTACTTTAGTTATTCAGCTTTTGAAAGATATTTTAGTAAGATAAGTTAACCTAAAAATCTTCACACTTATAATATAGTATGATTAATCTATTGCTTGACTCTTTCCAATCAATAATGAATTCTATTATCTCTTGTTTGCTAAGTTTACATCTAACTGGTTGGAGGAAAAGTTAGAAGGTTGTAATTAAATTTACTCAGTATTGTTAATTGTTAATTGTTCTTTTCTCCCAACAACAATAACAACAACAACAATTCAGTAAAATCTCACTAATAAAGTCTGAGAAGGGTAGTGTGATATTCTATTTCTCCCAACGTATCTTATAAATGTCAATGGTTAGGAGTAGGGGTGTACATGGAGTATGTACGATTTTTATCATAACCAAATCAAACTAACTATATCGGTTTGGATTGGTTAGGTTTTGTCGGATTTTTCGAGATTTTTTATTGTTACGAATATTATTTCAATCTTACTTTGTTAAATATTTTATAAGTAAATATGTGTTTGGTAAAATTTTAAAAAATTGACAAATATATTATCTATTAAAATATTCTTATGGAAGATTTTTTTAGTAATATATAATAGTTAATTTTTTATCGCCAGACAATAGTTCTACGTTGATGTACGTTTTCAAGATTAACAAATTTAATAATTAAACATAAAAATAAATGTGAACTTATATAATGATATGTTTTATTTCATTTTAAATTGTCGAAATACCATTATTCGAAAAATATATAAGAATTTAATAGATATTGACATATAAATATGAAAGAACAAACAGATTGACGCATTTTACTAACATTTGATAAGAAGTGATCGCACAACCTATTATTTAAAGTTAATAAATATGGAACACTTCATATTTAACTAAATATTACATTCTATAAGAGAATCACAAATATTACTAGACATCTTTTAAAGAAAATTTTATAAAAAGTCTTAAAAAAAAATATATATATATATATATACTTATATGTCGGTTTGGTTCGATTATTTTTACTCAATACCCAACTTAATTTGTTTTTTTATTCGGTTTGGTTTGACTTTTCAATTTGGTGCGATATTCCGGTTCGGTTTGTACACCCTACTTAGAAGTGCTTATCATTAAGTTAACCCAATATTGTCACATACAATCATTGTCTGAGGTGGCTAAAAAAATTGGGTTTTTCCTGCAGAGTAAGGTGCTACTTTGGGACCATGTGAAAATTGGTAGATCTTCGTGCAGTTTAAAATCTTGTTCTTGATAATATTACTCAAGTTTTCGACAATTGATTTGGATGTGTAGTTCATAATCTTCTGGACTATGACTTGAAATCACGAAGATAATGCAGAAACACCTTGGCTTGTCAATCACCATTATCATGAACTTAAGAGTGCTTCATTTATGCCATAACTCGAAGTTCTAAGGTACTCTAATGGTGTAAGAAACAGAATAAAGTACAGGAAGGTGTCAAACTAGTACACCTTCCTATGCCAGTCTAGGCAGTTGCTAGGGTACAAAGTTGCACATTATGAGAGTTTGGAGGTCAAAGTGATTGATAGTTTACTTCTTCCTCTTCTTTGGTGGCTGAAGTTCTTCCTCATCCTCGTCCTCGTCCTCTTCTTCCTCGTCCTCTTCTTCCTTGTCCTCATCTTCTTCTTCTACAACTTCCTCCTCGCCTTCATCTTCCTCATCATCGTCGTCGGGGTTATCTTCATCATCATTATCATCATCATCATTGTCTTCGTCGCCTTCTGGTTCATCTTCTCCCTCGTCGTTTTCGTCTTCACCATTCTCTTCCGCACCACCTGCCCCTCCTCCTGGACCTTTCTTGGAGGCACCCTTATTGTTGTTGGGGTTAAAGTGCTCCTCACTTTCACCATCTTCATCTTCATCTTCATCTTCATCCTCGTCCCCGTCTTCATCACTGTCGTTCTCAGCATCAAGAGGCTTGTTTGGGCAAGATGTGGGATGGTCACCTCTCATTTTAGGGTTGTCCTCAAGTAGCTTCAAGTAGTCCTGAAAGTGTGAACGTGAAAATCGACTATCTGATCTTGTAGTCATCTAGTAAGAGCCATGAAAGGAAAAAAGAAAATATACTGTATGAAAAGAAAAGGTTTCAAGGGTACTGTATATAACCTACACCTATTCTATCCTAAAAATTGGTCTATTTTACTGATCGTCAAATTTAACCAGAACATTTCAAATCAATACAATCTCAAATTGCACAACATGCATCAAACATTAATTGGTTGTTGTCTAAAAAAAAATAAAAAAAATTAGTTGATTGTTCATTATTTTCGTATGTTCAATATTCACATGATCACCGAGTTATACATAAACACTAGTCGTTGCCTACTTATCATGTGATATTGACATGTTAGTGTCGCTTAATCTGGCTTGTACTCCCAAAGGCCGAAGGAAGACTCTAAGAGCTCGTTTGGTACGAGAAATAAGGGATAATTAATCGGGATTAAATTTGAGATAAGTTTATCCCACATTTGGTTGGGATAAAATCGCGGTATAATTAATCCCGGGATTAGTTATCCCGGGATTGTAGTGTTTATTTTATCTCTATGGGGGGGTGGAATAACAACTCTAGGATAACTAATCCTAGAAATAATTAACCTGAGATAACTTGTTTCTCACCCAAACGACCCCTAAGTGTTCTCTTTCTCATTTGAAGAGTTATATAGTCTAATAATCTAATACATAAACTGATAAAAATGAGCGTTCTACTATGACCAACAACTACTACTACTACGCTTCAATTGCAAGTGATTACCTATTTACCAGCTTTTGCCTGATGTCTGGGCTAGAGGCGGATGCCTACGAGTTCAACTGAACCCATAACTTTCGACGCAGAGTAAAAATTTGTATGTAAAAATTCATTAAGATTGCAAAAATAATAGACATGAACCTATAACTTTAAGAATATAATGGGTTCAATGTTAAAAACATTAAAATTGAACTCATAGAATTAAAATCCTGGATACATCTCTAGTCTGGCCCAGATTGATTTCTTAATTGGGCCAGAACCAACGTATTCTTTGGATTCATTTTAATGGGTCAGACTCCTCAGGCCCATCTCATCTCAGATCTACCTGTCCATTGACAGATAGCATAACAAGTGGAATACAGTAAGTTTATGATTATATTCCAACACCACTTTTCACAAAAGATACTTATTCCATTCTCAACAAGATGAGTTGGATTGATGTGACCAACCACACTAAAATTGAAGCTTCCAATCGTCAATACATTCTTCCTTTCTTGTATTATATTTTGTATTTTTATCTTTTCTTTTTGGCTTCTCTACCCAGCTACCAAAATGAAGCAGCTTTCTAGCAAAGATTGAGTAAATTAACTAGTACATACAGAGTTACTCGGGTTCTGTACTAGTGGAAAGCATCAAGAAAGTGAAATAGTTAAGATACGCGCAAACTGCACAGACATCACTATCATTAAAAAATACTAAAACAACAACAGCCCAGTGAGATCCCACAGATGGGGTCTGAGGAGGGTAATGTGTACGCAGACCTTACCCTACTCCGGAAGAGTAGAGAAGAGTATAGAGACTAGACCTTACCCTACTCCGGAAGAGTAGAGAAGAGTATAGAGACTGTTTCCGTAGACCCTCGGCACAAGAAAGAACACCCCAAGCAACTTAAAACGTTTGTTCCAGTTCCATAATACTCGAGATCAATTCCTCACCAACACAAACCCAAGCCCATCTGAATTGGGCCTGGCCCGGCCCGAAACAAAGAAAAGAGAACAAATGAAAAATCATAGAGACCACTAGTGCAATTTTGATCAGCTCTAAAGGACCTCTAAGCTATTAAACGTAACTTCGAGTAGATCTAGAACCTGTTTGGACATAAAGATTTTTTTAATTTTTTTCCGAAATCGATGTTTGGCCATAAAATTTTCAATTTTCACTTAAAGATGAATTTTGGAATTTTTCAAAAATTTTAAAAACTCCAAAAAATTATTTTTCAAAATTTTCACTCACAAAACTTCAAAACAACCCAAAATTATATTCATGTTCAACCACAACTCTAATTTTCAAATACCATTTTCACTTAAAACAAATTTCACTTTTTTTGGAATTTTATAAATCTTATGTCCAAACGCCCACCTAAAAACGGCGCACGTTAAGAAAATCTAAAAATCCACTATACAGCTCACTTTAGCAGAAATCTCCGTACCGGAGAGAATATATAACAGGATAAACAAAAGTAACCGTAGGCACCTGTAAGCATACACACACCGGAACACTTTTACAAGGGGACGGCGCATGTAAAGAAAGTCTACAATTCGACTGGACGGCTCATTTTAGCAGGGAAAACTCTCTCTCTCTCTCTCTAACAGGATAAACAAAGGTAACCATAGGCGCAAGCTAACTTGCACCAGAAAAAAGGAACGGCGCATGTTAAGAAAACCTACAAATCGACTTTTTTTTAAGTAGAAACCTCTATACTGGAGAATATATAAAAGGATAAACCAAAGTAACCATAGGCGCATGTTAGCGTACACCAGAACACTTTAAAAAAAGGGACGTCTGCTCAATATGAAGTCAAGTGTCAACGTTAATACCTGGGTGAGTGTGAGAAGCTGAGCTTTGACTATCATAGATACTACTAGCGAAACCACCAAAGCCTCGCCGGCGCAGGATAGCAAGTTCTGACTAATTACAGCGACGTTGACTGAACCACCGTTAGTCTCCATCGGTAAGGTTCGCCTCAAATACACCAACCACCACCTGCAATAACACACCGTTTGATCCAAACTATGCTTTAATCTCAACCGTACAATTTCTTCAAAAAAATAACAAAAACAAACTCGGTGAATAGAAAAAAAATCATTTTCTATTAGTTGGAACAGAAGAAGACAGACAGAAGTCAACTGTTGTTCGGAGCTTATTTTTCGAAATATTAATTAATTCTGAAAAAGAAATATAGTGAAAAAACACAGTTGAAAAAGATTTAGCAAATTGGAGCTAGAAACTTACCAGAGAAATAGATCTGAGCTTGGATGAAGCAGATCGGAGAGTTTCAGAAGCTAAAAGATGAAAAAAATCAGATTTGACGCGACGTTGATTTATGACCGTCCGATCAAGTAGGGAATCAATAGAGACCAAGAGATTGTGATAGAAAGAGAGAGGACTCTTCGTTCTGGTGCGTTTGGGTGAAGGGGAGGGGGTTACTGAGGAAGCTGCCCGTAATCTCTCTACAAGGGTTCGGGCAGTTTGGGCAGTGCTTTTCTCTGAAAATATCAGGGCGGTTGAGCCTGCCCGAATTTAGTTTTGACAAGTTTCGGTCTTAGTTTAAGAGTTCATTAATTATGGCGTCGTAAATAGGATAAAATTATTAGTAAATGTTGTAAATTAATATAGCTCGGTAGCTCAAGATGAACAATTCACATAATAGTCTGTCATAAAATAACAACCGTAAAGCAAATAAACTAAAGACAAATATAGAGAGAAACTGATATATTATTGAATTTTCAAATTAATATACATAATAAACTAAAATCTTCTCTATTTATAGAAGAAAAAAAAAGCAGTTGCAAGGCTTTTCAGGAAGCAACTGTAAGACTTTTCAGGAAACAGCTACAAGGCTTTTCTTCAGTTGCTTGTAAGCTGTCTGCATGAACTGCTTGCAACCTGCCTGCATCAGCTGCTTGTAGATAAACTTCAACAACGTACTAAATGGATAATCTTCTTCAGGAAGATTATCCATAGCAGAGTAATAAATAGACATCCACAATATAATAATTTCATAACACTCCCCTTTGGATGTTCATTAAAGATAGTGTGTCTCGTTAAAACCTTACTAGGAAAAAAATTCAGAGGAAAAAATTCTAGTGAAGAAAAAAGAGTACACATATTTAGTAATATGCATTGCTAGGTGCCTAATTAAAAACCTTATAAGGAAAACCCTATGGGAAAAAACCTTAATAAGGAAAAAAGAGTGCATCGCGTATTTTACTCCCCTGATGAAAACCTTGTTTCAAATATGTGAGTCTTCGCATTCCAATCTTGTATACCATCTTCTCAAAAGTTGAAGTTGGCAAAGATTTAGTGAATAAATCTGTCGGATTGTAACTTGAACGGATTTGTTGCACATCAATTTCACCATTTTTCTGAAGATCATGCGTGTAGAATAATTTTGGTGAAATGTGCTTCGTTCTATCTCCTTTTATGAATCCTCCATTCAATTGGGCTATGCATGCAGCATTGTCTTCGTATAAAATTGTGGGTCTTTTCTCATATTCCAGACCACATTTTTCTCGAATAAAATGAATTATTGATCTCAACCATACGCATTCCCTACTTGCTTCATGAATAGCTATTATCTCAGCATGATTTGAAGAAGTAGCAACAATAGATTGCTTTGTGGAGCGCCATGATATGACAGTTCCTCCACATGTAAACACGTACCCGGTTTGAGATCTAGCTTTATGGGGATCAGATAAATAACATGCATCAGCATAACCAACAAGATCTGCACTATCTTTGTTAGCATAAAATAAACCCATATCAAGAGTTCCCTTTAAATATCGCAATATATGCTTAATCCAGTTCCAATGTCTTTGTGTAGGATAAGAACTATATCTTACTAGTAAATTGACAGTAAATGCTATGTCAGGTCTTGTAGCATTAGCAAGATACATTAGTGCACCAATTGCACTGAGATAGGGTACTCCGTGACCAAGGAGTTCCTCGTTCTCTTCTGGAGGTCGGAACAAATCCTTATTCACTTCAAGTGATCGAACAACCATTGGTGTACTCAATGGGTGCGTTTTGTCCATGTAAAAGCGTTTTAACACCCTTTCTGTATAGGCAGATTGATGGATAAAGATCTCGTCTGCTAAATGTTCAATTTGCAAACCAAGACAAAGTTTTGTATTTCCAAGATCTTTCATCTCAAATTCTTTCTTAAGATATTCAATTGCCTTTTGGAGCTCTTCTGGAGTTCCAATAAGATTTATGTCATCAACATAAACANATGGACAAATAACATCATTTATGTAACCCTCTTTCAGCAAATATTCACTGAGCCGATTATACCACATGCGCCTAGATTGCTTTAAACCGTACAAAGATCTTTGAAATTTGATTGAATACATTTTCCGAGATTTTAGATTTGCTTCTGGCATTTTAAATCCTTCAGGTATTTTCATGTAAATTTCATTATCAAGTTACATGTACAGATAAGCATTAACCACATCCATTAGATGTATTTCAAGCCTTTCACGTAAGGCTAAGCTGATGAGATATCGAAATGTTATGGCATCCATAACGGGTGAATATGTTTCTTCATAATCGACTCCAGGTCGTTGTGAGAATCCTTGTGCACCAAGGCGAGCCTTGTATCTTTCAAATTTATGTTTATCATTTCTTTTTCGCACAAAAACCCATTTATGACCAACTGGCTTTATACCAGCAGGTGTTTGGACTACTGGTCCAAAGACCTATCTTTTAGCAAGTGACTTCAATTCCGATTGAATTGCCTCTTGCCATTTTGGCCAATAAGATCTTTGTCGACATTCTTCGACAGATCGAGGTTCAAGATCTTTACTATCTTGCATAATGTTTAGTGCAACATTATATGCAAAAATATTATTCACCACTATTTCAGATCGATTTAAATTAATTCCATCACCAGTAGAACTTATTAAAAGTTCCTCACTTACTTGAGTCTCGGGTTCATTGATTTCTTCAGGAATCTCAGAACTAATCAGATTTTGGGTCTCTTCAGGAGATCCCTTCATAGTATTATTTTGATCATTTGTCGATTTTCTTTTTCTAGGATTTCGATCCTTAGAACCCAAAGGCCTACCACGCTTCAGGCGTGCTTTGGGTTTACTAGTTATCATGCTAGTAGATGGTCCTGTTGGGACATCAATTCGGATAGGCACATTCTCTGCAGGGATATGTGACTTAGTTATCCTTTTCAAATCAGTAAATGCGTCTGGAATATGATTTGTTATATTCTGTAAATGGATGATCTTCTGGGCCTCCTGATTACATATAAGGGTACGTGGATCAAAATGAGATAATGATGAAACTTTCCACACAATTTCTCTTTTGATTTCCTTTTTCTCTCCCCCTAATTGTGGGAAATTTGTTTNGGGTACGTGGATCAAAATGAGATAATGATGAAACTTTCCACACAATTTCTCTTTTGATTTCCTTTCTCTCTCCCCCTAATTATGGGAAATTTATTTCATCAAATCGACAATCTGGAAATCGAGCAGTAAATAAATCTCCCGTCAATGGTTCAAGATAGTGAATAATAGAGGGTGATTCAAACCCAATATATATTTCTAACCTTCTTTGTGGGCCCATCTTACTACGTTGTGGTGGTGCTACTGGCACATATACAGCGCATCCAAAAATTCGTAGATGGGCAATATTTGGTTCATGACCAAAAACTAATTGTGACGGAGAATATTTATTATAATGTGTCGGTCTGAGACGAACAAGTGATGCTGCATGCAAGATAGCATGGCCCCAAACTGTAGTGGGCAATTTTGTTTTCATAAGTAGTGGTCTTGCTATCAATTGCAGGCGTTTAATAAATGACTCTGCAAGGCCATTTTGAGTATGAACATAAGCTACAGGATGTTCAATTTTTATCCCAATTGATAGACAATAATCATCAAAAGCTTGAGATTAGAATTCTCCAGCATTATCAAGGCGAATAGCCTTTATAGGATAATATGGGAATTGTGCCCTTAATCGAATTATTTGGGCTAATAGCTTTACAAACGCCAGGTTGCGAGATGATAGTAGGCACACATGAGACCATCTTGAAGATGCGTCTATTAGGACCATAAAATATCTAAACAACCCACTTGGTGGGTGAATAGGTCCACATATATCCCCATGTATACGCTCTAAAAAGGCAGGGGATTCCATGCCAACCTTCATTGGTGATGGTCTAGTGATCATTTTGCCTTGATAACAAGCATCACAAGAAAATTCATCATTTGTAAGAATCTTCAGGTTCTTTAGTGGATGCCCACTTGAATTTTCAATAATTCGTCTCATCATTATTGATCCAGGATGGCCCAACCGTCCATGCCAAAGCACAAAAGTATTTGAATCAGTAAACTTCTGGTTTACGATAGAGTGTGCTTCAACTGTACTGATCTTTGAATAGTATAAGCCAGAGGAAGTTGGTAACTTTTATACAATGCATTTCTGGCCAGAAATATTCTTTGTAAATACAAAGATATTCCACGTTCATTTCATCTATTGTCTCAACATGATACTCATTTCGGCGGATATCTATAAAACTCAACAAGTTTCTTCGGTACTTGGAGGAGAACAATGCATTGTTTATAATAAGTTTTGTTCCCTTAGACAGAAATACAATAGATCTTCCGGAGCCTTCAATCAAGCTTATATTATCAGAAATTGTAGAAACATTTACTTTTTCCCTATGCAAATAAGAAAAGTATTTCTGATCTTTGAATATGGCATGAATTGTTCCACTGTCAATTATAAAAATATCTTCATGATTTGTCTTTGATCAAAACATAATTTGAGGAGTATCCATATTCTTCAAAATGACATAAACAAAATATACTATAATAAATATTATTATCAAAGCATAACTTTTATTACATGACTATACTATCTACTACACACGACAAAAATTAAAATATTTACTTCATCAACTATTGGATGACTTGTTTCTAAGTAATCAGCTACATCCAAATGCATGAAGTTGAAATAATCTTCAGAAACAAAATTTGCTTCAACATTTTTCTCTGTCTTCTTTAGGGAGGCTTGATAAAGCTCAACCAAGTGCTTTGGCGTACGACAGGTACGTGACCAGTGCCCTTTTCCTCCACATCTATAACATGCACTTTCTGCATTTGTTTCTTGCACCGCTTCATGCTTTCGTTCCTTCCTTTTCCACTGCTGGTGGTTAGGAGGGTTCTTTGGTGCATTATTATTACCGTGATTAGAGTTTCTTCCCCGACCACGGCCATGATCACGACAGGGGCCACGACCTCTTCCACGCTTAGCTTGGTGGAAGTTCGTCTCATTCACTTCAGGGAATGGACAAGAACCAGTTGGTCGGCTTTCATGGTTTTTCATTAATAGCCCATTATGTTGCTCGGCTACAAGAAGATGTGAGATAAGTTCAGAATACTTTTTGAAACCCATCTCTCGATATTGCTGCTGCAGGAGCATATTCGAGGCATGAAAAGTGGTGAAAGTTTTCTCCAACATATCGTGATCAGTTATATTATCACCACATAATTTCAATTGGAAAATAATCCTGAACATAGCAGAATTATATTCACTGATAGATTTAAAATCTTGTAGCCTTAAATGAGACCAGTCATAACGTGCCTGTGGAAGAACGACCATCTTCAGGTGGTCATATATATCTTTCAAATTATTCCACAATATGATTGGATCTTTAACAGTAAGATATTCCATTTTCAGGCTCTCATCAAGGTGATGACGTAGGAATATCATAACTTTGGCATGGTCTTGATTTGATGCCTGATTTTTATCTTTGATGTTGTCTGCCAGACCCATCGCATCAACATGAATTTCAGCATCAAGCACCCAAGACATGTAACTTTTGCCCGATATATCCAGGGCTACAAATTCAAGTTTAGAAAGATCTGACATTATTTAGAAAATGAAAGTTCGTACCTCTAATACTTTCAAAGTATTTGCTCGAGATGGCAGAGTCCCGTGCTGATAACGTGTTATAAAATAACAAATGTAAAGCAAATAAACTAAAGACAAGTATAGAGAGACTGATATATTATTAAACTTTCAAACTGATGTACATAATAAATTGAAATCTCCTCTATTTATGGAAGAAAGGAAGCAACTGCGAGGCTTTTCAGGAAGCAGCTGCAAGGCTTTTCAGGAAGCAGCTGCAAGACTTTTCTTCAGCTGCTTGTAAGCTGTCTGCATGAGCTGCTTGCAACCTGCCTGCATCAGTTGCTTGTAGATAAACTTCAACAGAGTACTGAATGAATAATCTTCTTCAGGAAGATTATCTATAGCGGAGCAATAAATAGACATCCACAATATAATAATTTCATAACAGTATCACAATTGTAATACTAGTAGTAACAACAAAAACATGCAAAACATAACAAAGGATGCGCACGCATCCGCCTCTCTGTAGACATTATATTTTGTTTAATGCAAGCTTATCTTTCTTATAAATAAAAAAATAGTATTTTAAAAGGTGTGGGCATAAGACAAAGCGTTTTACATATACCTCAATGAGGCATAAATCTCATAGGTATTTAATTTTTAATATTTTATATAATAATAGAATTATAATAAATATTTATAAACACGTAAAATTGCGTAGAAATTGAAACAAACTATAAATATGTGGAATATATATGTGTGTGCGCGCACTCGCGCTCCATCTCCACAAAGAAACTAGTCAAAATAATTTATTATACGCTACTTATAAGCACAAGTAACTAGAGTCCAAAAGAATAAAGTTCTCCACATGAAGACACAAAAAGGATGACTAACCTGCAATTTGAACTTTGAACTTGTTGCTACAAAAGAAAATGAAGTTCATTTTGTATTTGTAAAAAGAATTAAATATGCGTTGCTTTTGGGAGATATTAACATATTAGCTGACAAGATAAAGAATTGGGAAAGACCGTAAATTAGGGCTTCAATCAATAAAAAAGGTCCTGACTTTTAAGTTTAATACATTTCAGTTCCTTTTTAAAACTATTGAGTAATTATCAAGCTGACTTTTGAGAATTTGAGTATTATATGAAGGACTTATTCAGTAAATTTTGTTTTAATTTGAAAAAGTCTCTAGGGCTTACACCTCATTAAAAAAAATGCACCTCACACGCCCCGAACGTCCGAGCGTATGCCCCAAATTACTGGGCGTATGCCTCTTGAGACTTTTGACCCACACCATCGCCTCAGACTTTTTTGGTGCGCTTCGCTTCGAAAATGCTTTTTAAAACACTGATCGCAACTTGACTTTTATTATATCGTGATTATTAGGTAAGAGATGTGGAATGGTGTGAAAATGACACGGTTAATTAATTTTTTAAACTTGTAATTTTAAATATATTATACATTCATTTGATTAAAAAACCTATCGTTAATGTTATAATGGAAAATGTAAAGTTAACGATTTCCAAATATAAAAACATATGAAGCATAGTGTCACATGATATGAGACGTAAAAAAAAGGTTTCAATATCGATTTAGGATGTGTTTGGTAGGATAGAAAAATGTTTTCCAAGAAAATATTTTTTTTGAAAACAAGTACTCCCTTCGGTCCAAAATAACTTATTTTCTGGTATTTTTTTTTGTGGTCCAAAATAAGTGATTTTTCCGGATTTCAAGAATGAATTAATTTTTTTCCCTATATTGCCCTTGAAGTAAATAGTGTTGGAGTATGTGTTAGGAGTATTTATGTGGGATGGTAAAAGTTGATATAGTCAATTTCATTGCTAATTAATGCTAAAAGGTGAATTTCTTAATATGCGTGAAAATTAAAAAATCACTTATTTTGAACCGGAGGGAGTAGTAATCTTATTCATTTTTCGGTGTTTGGTACGCAAGTCAAGGAAAATATTTTCTCAAGAGTATTCATAAATAATTTTGATACAATAGACATGAAGCCATAAACATTCGAACCAACAACTTTCCGAACCCACAAATTTCATAAACTTCTGAACCGCAAAACTTTCGAAACCACAAAATTTCGAACCCGTAAACTCCGAAACACATAAACCTCTGAATTCATAACTTTGGAACTTGTAAAATTTTGAACCTGTAAACCGAAAGATGAAAAAAGTAAAACTGAAAATATATTAACAAAATATTTTTTCCGAGGGGTGGGGTGGGTGGGGGTGAAAAATTACAAAAAAAATAATTTTTTTTGTGCGGGAGTGGGGGCAGGGGTGCAGGAAATAAAAAACAGAAATTTAAAAATTACAAAAAAGTAAAAAAAAAAAATCTTGTGCGGGATTGGGGGCATGGGATGGGGTAGGAGGGGTGCAGGAAAAAAAAATTTAAAATAAAAATAAAAGTAAAAATAAATATTTTTTTTGCGAGGGTGGGGTGGGGTGAGTTGGTGAGCGTAAGAAATAGGGTGTGAAAGGTTGAAAAGGAGTTTTGAAAAATATTTTAACTCCTTTTAATAGGGAAAACATTTCCTCCAATTGGAGGAAAATGAGTTGATGAGGAAAATATTTCCAAAATATTTAAGCCAACCAAATATAAAATAATTGAAAAACATTTTCTGAAAAATATTTTCCTTCATACCAAACACACCCTTAAATTTGAATCATTTTGAAAAAAGCAACAACAACCAATTCAGTCATCTCGTGTGTTTTCTCAGTTAGTTGATCAATTCTTCTCCATGGGACCACTTGTTAGTAGCTACTCTTTCCGGTTCACAATGAGCGATTAGTTTTTTCTTTTTCATTTTAGTTCAAAATAAGTGTCTAACTATGTAATCAAGAAAAAATTTAATTTATTTTTACAAAATAACTCTTATGTACATATCCCTAAAAAAATTTCTTATTCCTCACATTAAATGTTTAATTAGAAATAGTTTAGTCATAGTAGATATTTTTATATAGAATTTAGTATTTTCTTAATGGGCGTACTAAAAATAAATTGGTCACTTATTGTGAACCAGAGAGAATAAACTCAACTATTCTTTTTATTTTTTTTTCTCATTTTAAGAATAGGAATGCATGTCATTCTTTGCAAAACAAAATAAATACTACGTGATACTTTAATTATTAGAAATAGCATTCAATTTACCAAAAAAATAAATTATATAGCGTTCTCTAGGGTTAGATGGAGTTAAAGTTAAGCTAGCGTTTAGTCATAAATTTTCAAATTTGTTTGAAAAAATTAGATTTGGGTGAAGTTTGGTTTGAAGATTAAAATATGTTTGGACATTCGTTTTCAAAACATATTTCCCAAATTATTTGGAAAAACATGAAACACGACTTATTTCCACAAGTTCTAAAAACTATCACAAATACCCAACAATACCATTATCAATAATATTCATTATATTATCGTAAATCATAGTCTTGAAATATAAATATATTTGGTACAAAATTTTTATTTTTATAATGAATTACATTACACTATCAGATGACCGAGAAGACGAAGCAACATTATTACAAAATAATAAATGGCGGGCTCTTTTATGAAATATAAAAGTTTGGGGCAATTCTTAAAAAATCTAATAGTGATATTTTTGCTGGTTGTGGGATTTGGGAGTTGAATTTTGCCAAAATGTAAGCAAAATTTATGATCAAATATGTGTTTGTCAAATAAAATTCAAATTTATTTTGACAAAATCTATGGCCAAATGTTGAAACTTACATGGTATACGCCAAGTTAATTTAACTTTAACAGTTAAATGTTTAACATTTTTAAAATTTTGCTCTATGTGTTTTCGTTTGAAACTCATTTTTTCCCTTAATCATAAAAATTTATTATGATTTTTACATGTTGTATGCTACTTCCTTTTTATTTTTCGCACTTTTAGTATGACAAGTGAGGTCACTACCATTTTCATGAATAAAAATTACAACGTTCTTATTATTTATTTTTATCTATTATTATACGTAAAATAAATGATTAGTTAAACATGATTAACTAAAAGTTGATATAATAAGATTTCTTGGATTTTAATAATTGGATATAGATACAACCACAAGTGGGGTATGGGGAGGATAGCATGTACGCACACTTGACTTCCACTTTGGAAAAATAGAGATAGGCCGGTTTCGATAAACCCTCGGCTCAAGAAAATAAAAAAAGAAACAGTAGCAACAGACAATAACTGTTAGAAAATATGATTTTAATATCTCAAAAAGAATGTTCAAAATCATGTCTAGGTATATTTTCAAATTATAATGGGTCTTTATTTATCAATTAATTTGTAACATATTATATAATATTTAATTTAATTTGAAAATAATAAAACTAATTTTGACTACTTATATTTGTGAGGCTTGAAGTTGTCATTGTATAGCCTTAAATGGATTTTATGTTTTGTTAGGAAAGTCTTTCATTGTTGGACGTTATTTTGACCAAAGGTAACAGACAATTTAGTCTTAATTGTATTAATATTTCAAAACGTTTTCAATTTTGAAAGGAAAACGTCTGTTTCTTTGTAACAGTAATTTTACTTTGAAAAAGCCATTATGGCTTGGATGTTTCCAATCATATAGTCCATTTGTTTTGGACTATATATATTTTGTGTTTTCATCTTCTAAAAGGTGTGAAAAACAAATTAAAAGTTTTGTTCCCTTTTTTATCGTACTGGGTTTTTTCTTTATACAATCTTTGTTGTTTCTGCTTCTGATTATACTAGAAGAATTTATTGAATTCTGGGGAATACGCTAAAATTATTTATCTTAATGTAGGCGAAATATCCTTAAGGACAATATCTTTGAGACGTCTCAAGCTAAACCTTTTATTCTCCATAATCAACTAATTTTTTCCAACAGTAACAACAACAATATACAAAAAAAAATTGAAGGACAAAAATAATAAGAAAACAACAGATAGTAATAATAATCTAAAAACAAGAATAATACCAAACTAACACTAAAGCCACAGGTATGGAAACGACACATGCTCAACTACCTACTAATTTCTATCCTAATGTTTATCATCCACACCTTTCTATTAAGAGTCATATTCTTGAGTTATTGTTATATTCGTATATGGTCGAAATCGGGCTTGCCCTTTTCGTATGATTAATCGAGATCGGGGCGACATGCCAAGGTTCGACCTCATTTCATATCGGACCATGACACGAAGTTAGATTGTCAAGCTCGTGACTCAGGGACCGATCGAGATCGAGATCGGTCAAGATCAAGACCGAGTGTGATAAAGATCGAGCAAGATCAAGGGAAGCATGCTGAGCCAAATAACGGAAAGCCAAGATATCTGCGATCGGACGAGGATCACGACGGAAATCTCGGCATGTATCAAGTCATCATGGGATTTCTTACTGTATTTAGAATTGTACCATAAGTAGAACTCCACTACTATATAAGGGGAGGTCTAATCATTTGTAGGTACATCAGATTAACACTATTCAAAGTAATATACTACATTTTTCTCTTAAGTTTTCAATACTCTGTTGCTCAGTTCATATTTTCCAATAGCATACTAGTTTGGTTCGAGGGCGACCTAGCTCAAGGGTCAAAGTCGCACGTTACATTTGGTTTGCTTTGTTTATAGTCAATTTCTAATATCAATTTACGTATTTTCTCGTTTTGTGCCATCCTTAAAACCACTTATAAATTTAATTGTTATCTCTTTTTTTGGATAAACAATATTCTTATTTTAGTCCTTTTCCTATTCATGATAGCACATTTGACCTACAATTAACTCAAATCTGCTATTTTAGTCCTTGAAGTTAGTTAAAGATGATGTTTTTAAGTGGTCTCCACTACTAAAGGATACAATCATAAAAATGAAAGCACGCGTCAAATGAGTTACAAGATGCCACAAATGGGCGGCTCGTTGATTGCTAAGTACACCTAAAATTCTTTTTGCTGTCTTTGGCATTGGCCATTCTTCTTCTCTCTTTTTGCCATCTTTTGTTGAATTTCAAATCTCAAATTTCAAGCAGTACTGATTACACTATCCTGAGAAAATTCCTCAGTTCTAAAGGATGTTCATCACTAGTAAGTAATACTATTATAATTTATATTTTTATATTATCGATGTATTTTAATATGTTGTAGCAGATAAGCTGCCTTATTTTTTATATTACTAATCCCACTATAAATGACTACACTTCAATATCATTTATGGATGATACAATATATATATATATATATATATCTATATATATATATTTAAGGTATATCGAAAACAGACGTAACTACCGCGCACACGCTACCCTTCCCAAAACCCACTAATAAAGATTAAACTCAACATTTTGTACAATGGTAATGTTAGATGGTTAAACTTGTTGCAATTTCTTTCATTATGTTTATTTTTTAATTATTTTTTATTTTTTTGTTTTGTCATCAGTGTTTTTAGTTCTTATCCATATCAACTTCAAGAAATGTGTTCAATCATAAGCAATTCGCCTTGGGATTAGAACCCTTTTCACCTCTATATTCTACATTGTGCTTTTGATCAAAGAATTAACAGGAAATAAATAAATGTTGATTTTCTTTAATGTGTTTCACAATATTCCTTTTTCTTAAATTAGAAAAACACAGAGCTCCTTAATTTTGAAATAAATTACTATAGTGTAGTTCAAGTTATGTCATTTGGTTTTCTTGAAATGTAGGATTCTGTATTGGAAAAAGAAGAAGAAAAAGAAACCAGAAAAATTAGTAACACTTAAGTAGAACTTATGTTGCTCGGACTCTCCGAAAATGTGTCCGGATACGCGTCGGATACTCCAAGAAGTAGTGCATTTTTGAAGGATCCGACACGGGTGCGGCTACATTTTGGAGAGTCTGCGCAACATAGAGTAGAACTCAAACAAAGATTGAACTTCAATTTAGTTTGCATTTTCTTCTTTCCAGGTTTTCTGGTTATGAAAATTGAGGATTTACTTTTACTGCTCTGTTGATGTGAAAAGCAACAAATAAGTAGACACCAGATAGAAATGAGACCAATTTATTGAATTTTCCTCCCTTCTTTAGCTGAACGTCTACCGGAAACAGCCTCTCTACCACCCCACTTGTGGGAATTCACTTGGTTTGTTGTTGTTGTAATTTATTGAATTTTCCTCTTTCTCGATTATTGGTTATGAAATCTAAGGACTTTAGTACTGTAACTCTTTTACAGCTCTGTTGATGTCAAAGTGGCCTTGCTCTGGATTTCTGCTTCTTTTGACATTTCTATTGTTGAGCACAAGAACAAGTACTAGTTTAGCTTATGATAGACGCGAGATAATAAAGGCGCGTCATGGAGCTGTTGCCACTGATGATGGACGATGCTCGACGATTGGAAGAGACGTTCTACGAGAAGGAGGCCATGCTGTGGATGCAACAGTGGCTGCAGCTCTTTGCTTGGGAGTTGTTAGTCCGGCGTCTAGTGGCATTGGTGGAGGAGCATTCATGATAATAAGATCAGCAGATGGAAAAGCACAAGCCTTTGATATGAGAGAAACTGCTCCCAAGAAAGCCTCTGAGGTATTTTAACTATTGAAATCCTTTGATTGCATACATTGACAGTTAATAACCGAATAACGAAGTTCCACATTGATAGCTGAAAAGATTGGGAAAATACATATAAGGTATAAAAATCTCTTAATGGTATGAGACTTTTTAGGAAAACCGTGCAGCAGGTTTGGCCCAAAGCGGACAGTATCGCACTATATTAATAGTATCTTTTGAGCTGGTTTAGCCATACATGGTTAAACCTAGGTTGAAATCCACTAGGAAATCAAATCAAACCTAGTTATCATATTGTTTCAAGCTCTTATAAACTCGATGAAATATATGTTAGATGATAGAATTCTTGCAACTTGTATCATATCTTTCTTGTTCAGAATATGTACGCAGGAAATGCTGCGCTAAAAGCTAGCGGAGTTCTTTCAATAGGAGTTCCAGGAGAAATTGCTGGCCTTTACGAAGCGTGGAAGCAATATGGAAAGCTTTCATGGAAACGGCTTGTGAGGCCAGCTGCACATCTAGCTCATAGCGGGTTCAAGATTTCACCATATCTTCACATGCAAATGTTCAAAAGCGAATCAGATATTATGTCGGACAAGGGACTTCGCGACCTGTTCACATCAAATGGAAGCCTCTTGCAGATAGGAGATACATGTTATAACAAAAAGCTAGCAATAACACTTAGAGCACTTTCCGCATATGGAATTAGGCCATTTTACAATGGATCAATTGGGGTCAAATTGATCAAAGATATAAGAAAATCCGGAGGCATATTGACAGTGGAAGACTTGCAGCAGTATCAAGTTAGAATAAGAGAACCTATCTCTGCAGATGTAATGGGATTTAAGATACTTAGTATGCCACCTCCTTCAGCGGGAGGTGCTTCAATGGTGCTAGTAAGTATATCTCTTTGAATACTTCCTTTAGGGTGCATTTGGTATGAAAGAAAATGTTTTTCACGTAAGATGTTTTCCTGAAAATAAAGGATTTTCGAACTAATTTTCTGGTGTTTTGTATGTAAGCAGAAAATATTTTCTCAAGCGCATTTATATATAATTTAGACAAACACTATGGGGTCGAGGGTGGATGGGATGAACATATCGAGATTTGAGGTTCAGGGTCTTGGTTTGGGGGGGG
>ML275657.1:0-15028 GCA_005239495.1 Nicotiana undulata
TGATATGAACTTTGAATGCACATAATAGGCCATAACAAGAAATTAGCCAATCTTGGCTCATTGGTACTCTTATTCTCATAACCTTATAATCACCTTCATATCGCATACAAATGTCTCGTGGAACCTCATATATTTTTTTGAATAAGCTTGAAAACATAACTCGACTTTTAGAAAGATAACATAACTCTAAAGATGTTCATAAAAAGCTTAAGGTGCTTCACTTAGTCCTTACACTTGATTACTTGATAATTAGTAAAAGAAAGTATTTCAAAAATTAAGTGTTTTAGTAGTTTAAACATAAAAATTATATTTGAGATTTTTGTAAATCGACGTATCACTTTAGATATTTTAAAATACACTTTAACAAGGAAGAAGGACAGATCGCAAATACTAAATGCCTTTATTTTTAAGTCACACAACCCAAAGACTAATAAGAATTCATATATATGGACATATAGTTAAGAAAGCCGACAAAATGACATATATAGATGTCGAATACCCTATTTAACCGAACGAGTTGAATATCGACCTAATAGCATCATGAAAATACTTTAGCTACAATCCCAATGCCTTTGTAAGAAGGTCTTTCTAGCAATAGAATAGTAAAATACCACATTTGCGTCTTAGGAATTTCCCAGAATTCGTGCTAAAAGGAAGTACGGAGCTTAGCCTTAACATACCTTTCCAACGAACGTCTGAATGCCGGTAGTTCCTTCACGAACATTGTTCCTTACGTCCTAAGCTTCGCAAACACTATATATATTCAGCTTATACGCACCTATAAACAGTTCATAATTGAGTTTAAATTGGCAGATTTTCCATATGACCCTAACTTGACGAAAGGTCCGTAGAACTTTGTAAAAACGATCATAAAAGAGTCTGAAGATGATTACCTTGGCAAACCAAGTATAAATCTTGAATAACCAGCAAGAACAACAAATTCCTATCTTCCAAAAATAGCTCCAACCACAACTAATAGAAGGGGAAAACGATTGCAAAGCGTAGAGATTGCGTTTCTAGGCACAGGGGCAAACTTTAACGATAGAAATCGTTAAAAACGCACCTTAATCACTCAAGAACACCATGTAACCCTCTCTTCAGCTTTCTCACTGTTTTGGGACGGAGATGAAATGTTTTGGGGTGTTAAAAGTCGGATTTTCCGACTTATACTACTTGTTTGACCCGACCCGGCTCGCGACCCGGTTTCAGCCCGGACANCAATTCGGTAGGTTGTGGGTCCCATAAAGCTTTATATATTGGGATAAATGATCTGATACATTTGACCCAAAGTTTAGAAAATTCATTAGAGAAATTTTCGATAACTTTTGCCGACCTTTATTTCGCAACTTTCTTGACTCCAAAAATTAACATGTGACCAGTGTGATATTACAATACCTCATAACACATTATTCTTAGCATATTAGACACTCTTAGTCTTATCCCACATAGGTGTCTATCACTTTTGATTCCTCCATGTCGAACCTTTTCAGCAGCTCCCTGATGTACTTTTGCTAACTGATACAAGTTCCCTTTGTGGACTGCTTCACTTGAAGTCCCAGAAATAAGTCAGTTCCCCCGTCATACTCATCTCGAACTCACTCCCCATGAGTTTGGCAAATTCCTTGCATAGTGAGTCTGCTGTAGCCCCAAATATGATATCATCCACATATACCTGAACAATGAGCAGGTTCCTTCCCCGTTTCTTCAGGAACAGGGTGTCGTCAATCTTTCCTCGAGTGAATCCATTGTCCAGCAAAAACTTTGATAGTCTCTCATACCAAACTCTAGGAGCTTGCTTCAGGCCATACAGAGCTTTGTCTAATTTGAAAACATACTCTGGATGTACATGACCTTCGAAACCCAGTGGTTTCTTAACATACACCTCTTCCTTGAGAAATCCATTCAAAAAGTCACTCTTCACATCCATTTGGAACAAGGTGAATTCCATATGAGACACAAAAGCAATAAGAATCCGGATGGCTTCCATACGAGCAACAGGAGCAAACGTCTCATCATAATCAATCCCTTATTCCTGATTGTATCCTTGAACAACAAGCCTTGCTTTGTTCCTTGTGGTGTTTCCATTTTTATCCAGCTTATTCCTGAACACCCACCCGGTCCCTATGATGGTCCTGTCTGAGGGTCGAGGTACCAGGTGCCAAACCTTGTTTCTCTCAAACGGGTGCATCTCTTCTTGCATAGCAACAATCCAGTCTACATCCTTCAGAGCTTCCTTGATATTTTTTGGTTATATTTGGGATAGGAAAGCTGAAAAGGCTAGGAAATTTTTGGTTTTGGATCTGGTTTGAACTCCGGAATAAAGGGGGGTGATTATGTTATCAAGGGGATGAGAGATTTTGTGTTTCCAATTTGGGACTTGGATTTGGTTAGTGGAGGAACTTGGTACATCATAAGGATGTCCCTGCATTCCTTGTTCTGCTACCTGTGGAGTGCCTTGCACAACATCTCCAACTCTTTCTTCAGCTTCAGCAGTAGTAATTGGGGTACCAGGTTCCTCATGTGTATTTGAGTAAGTGGTTACACTACCTTCAGTTATTTCCCTCATTTGACTCATCATGTCAGCTTTGCCATTTGAAACATCTGATATTTCTCCAGGAACCAAAAGTGGCTCATTATCTTGATCATCACTATTTCCTTCCTTGTTTTGGGAAGGTGTCTCATTGAATAGCGCATGAACACTCTCTTCTACATATTGGGTCCTCTTGTTGTATACTTTGTAGGCTTTACTTTGAGAGGAATATCCCAAGAAGATTTCTTCATCACTTTTTGCATCAAATTTTTCGAGTTGATCCTTCCCATTGTTCAGGACATAACATTTGCATCCAAAGGCTCTCAGATGAGTTATCTTTGGATTTCTTCCATTGAGTAGCTCATATGAGGTTTTGTTTAGGAGGGACCTGATCATGCACCTTTTCACCAAATAGCACGCAGTATTGATTGCCTCAACCCTGAATTTTTTTGCAATTCCACTATCAATAATCATTGTTAGTGCCATGCCTTCCAGTGTTCTGTTTTTCCTTTCGACCACACCATTTTGCTGAGGAGTCCTTGGAGCTGAGAAATTGTGAGTGATTCCATTCTCACTGCAAAAGTCATCAAATTTTGCATTATCAAATTTTGTCCCATGATCAGATCTGATGCAAGCTACTTTCAACTCCATCTTTACTTGGATTTTCTTGACAAATGCCACAAATACTTCAAAGGTCTCATCTTTTGCTCTAAGAAACAATGTCCAAGTGAATCTTGAGTAGTCCACAATCACGAAAATGTACTTCTTTCCACCTCTGCTTGGAATCCTCATTGGACCACACAGATCCATGTGAAGAAGTTCAAGAGGTTTTGATGTGCTAACATCCTTCTTTGGCTTTAAGGATGATTTAACATGTTTTCCTCTGGCACAAGCATCACATACTCTTTGTTCCTTGAACTTTGAGTTGGGCAGACCACGAATCAGTTCCTACTGTATCAGTTTGTTCAGGAGGGAAAAGCTTGCATGACCCAGTCTTCTATGCCACAGTTCTGCATTATCATCAACTGCCTTCAATCAGTTCACCTCACCAGCTTCCAGTGATTCAAAACCAGCAACATAAATGTTCTTGTGTCTCTTGGCAATCAGCACCACTTCACCAGTTACTAGACTAGTAACCGTGCACACTTTGGACAAGAATTCCACTTTGTTTCCTTTATCACAAATTTGAGAGACACTCAACAGGCTATATTTTAGACCATCAACATAGTACACATTCTCAATTGAGTGCTCAAGAGATCTTCCAACGCCGAGAATATACCCCTTTTTTCCATTGCCAAAGGATACATCTCCTCCTTGCAGGGCTTTCAATGAGAGAAAATCCATGGTGTTCCCAGTCATGTGCTTTGAGCATCCATGTCCATGATCCATTGCAGTCCTGTTCCTCTCACTGGTCCTTGCACATAGAAGTTAAGGGTTAGATTTAGGAACCCAAACAAGTTTAGGTCCCTTGTAGTTAGGAAAAGGATGGATAAGAGCTCTTCTAGTCCAAGCAGTCAAGAATCTGTTTTTCTTTGAGGGACCTGGTCCCTTATTAGTATTCCTTTTGTAAGTAAACATTTTGTTTTTCTGGACTGACTGATCCCTGGCTGGGAAACTTTCTTTGAAGTGTCTGTTGTTCCCATAGTGGGTACAAAGCCAATTATCTGGGACAGTGACATACTTGTTGTGAGGGTTGTAAGGAATTTTTTCCTTTTGGAACCCAATGCCCTGCCTGTTTCCACTGCTGTTTAAGTACATGGCAGTTACAACATCTGTGGACCAAGTCCAATTTAGTAATTTTTCAAGATCAAATTTTAAGTTGACCATTTCAGCTTGAAGTTGCCTGTTTTTCTCAAGCTCACAACACAAGCTTGTTTTGACATCATTTAGTTCTTTTTCAAGCTCAATATGTTTCTCACTGGCTATCTCGTTTCCTTTCTCTATGCTTGAAGCACCAGGTTCTAATTTAAGTTCTCAATTGTTTCCTCTAGGTCTGTGATTACCACCAAAAGATCATCTCTTTCTTGTTCAACAACATTGATTTTCTCAGCTAAAGTATTCTTCTTCTCCACTATCTCCTTTAGGTCTACTACCACTACAATTAGATCATCTCTCTCATCTTGTGCACCATTTGTTTTTTTCAGCTAGTGTTTCCTTATCCTTCTCAAAATTACTTATGGTATCTTTTAGGTCCACAACTACCACCATCAAATCACTCTCACTTTCTACACTGTTTAGTCTACATGTTAGAGATTCTTTCTCTTTCTCAAGCTCACTTATGGTTTCTTTCAAATCTACCACACACACAACTAAATCATCTCTAGACTGTTCAGTTTCTCCTAGCTCTATGATCAAAGAATTTTTATCGTCAACTAGGCTGTAGTAAGCATCAATAAGGACATTTGCTAATGACATTAACATTTTTGGGGAGTAGGATTTCAAATTTCTCTGAACATCTCTGAAATTTACCTCTTTGTTTTCACCTTCTTCATTATCATCGGATTGAGCCATTAGCGTGAACAATGAATCATACTCATTGGCCTCATTCTCTACTGCCATCATAGAACTGTTACCTGCTTCTGGTTCCTCTTCTGATTCACTAGAGGAATCTCCTCGGGCAGCAAGAGCTTGCTTCACAGCGTTGTCAGCAGCACTCTTCCGGCTGAATCTTTTGTTTGGAACCTGGTTCCTCTTGGCTGTCTTGTCAGCGTTGTTCTTGTAGGGCTCCTGCTTCAGTAGTGGACAGTCCTTGATGAAGTGCCCAGGCTTTCCACACTTGTGGAAAAGATCATAGTTTCTTGGCTTACTTGAGCTACCTCTTCTTGGTATACCACCATTCCTTCGAACCATCTTTTGAAATCTCTTAGTGAGATAGGCCATGCCACCATCTTCCTCACTTGAGTCATTTTCTTCAGCTTTTAGAACCAGGTTATTTTCCCTTTTTGGTTCTCTTCTCTCATTGTCTTTCTTCTTCTTCTTCTTCAGCTCGTATGTCTTCAAGTTCCCAATCAACTCATCCGTTGTTAGAGTTTGTAGGTCTTTTGCTTCAGTAATAGTGTTCACTTTGATTTCCCAAGAACCAGGTAGGACACTCAGAATCTTTCGCACCAGCTTGTTCCTGGGAATTATTTCACCAGAAAGTGAAGCTTGTTGATGATGGAAGTGAATCTAGTATGCATGTCTTGTATAGACTCGTCATCCTTCATTCCGAATAGCTCGTACTCCGTTGTGAGCATGTCGATTTTGGACTGCTTTACCTGAGTTTTCCCTTCGTGAGCAGTTTGCAGTGCTTCCCGAATCTCTTTTGCTGATTGGCAGGCTGAGATTCTGTTGTATTCATCAGGTCATATACCGTATACCAAGATTTTCTTGGCACAGAAGTTCTTCTCAACAGCCTTCCTATCAACGTCACTATATTCTTTCCTTGTCTTAGGCACCAATAGCCCAGCTTCTCCAACCTTCTTCATAGGAACATGTGGACCGTCACAGATGACATCCCACAGTTCGGAATCTTCAACCATTATAAAGTCATGCATACGAGTTTTCCACCACCCGTAATACTGACCATTGAATCTAAGAGGTCGATATGTTGATTGTCCTTCTTCAAAGTTGGGTGGAGCAGCCATTAGAGATCCTTTCTAGGTGTTAGCCTTTTAGAAAGAACCTGCTCTGATACCAATTGATAGTTTTTAGGAGGCTGCAAACTGTATAGAGACCTGGTCCTTTTCCATTTCCCTCAGAGATATCAACAGAGACAGTAAGTAAAAAGGCACGGGATTTTTACGTGAAAAAATCCCAATTCAAGGGTACAAAAACCACGACCTACTCTGGTAGGATTTCAACTTCACTAATTTATAATCTTAACTGTTACAAGCCACTTTGTAATGACACTCTTACAAAAACTTTAACACACTAACTTGTAATACCTATTACAAGCCACTTTGTCATTCACTAGTTACAAAGACTTTTGACTTATGACTACACTAGTCACAACACAAACACAAAAGGTTTATGGTTTTGAGATTCCTAAAACCGTGCTTCTAAGAAAAGCAAGTAGGATACAATGAAAATCAAAATACAAGATTACAACTCAACTAAGGGCACCTAACAACACGTAATGAAACGGGTCCATCTTAGTGGAGTTGTCTTCTTGTTCTTGACACACTTGAGTCTTCAATGCAAGAACAACACTTCAATACTTGAGAGAATGTTTAGTAAATGCTCAAGTGAATATCTTGTTTGTCCCCAACCAAGATATTATATCCTTAGGAAAACTCAAGAAGGATGTCCATGCTTAGTTGGTAGTTGGTACACTTCTTAACCAATGGGAAGTGACTGTTGCACTGTTACTGCACTATAACGTGTATAGTTGCAGGCAGTCACTTTTCTATCACAGCTTTCCAGCTGTAGAGTTGACATGTACTTCCGTCAATGAGAATGTCAAGGGATCAGGTCCCTGAGTTGTTCCATGTGAGTTCAAATGTGCACTGCCCAGATTTCTTGAGTTTATGCTGACTGGTTGTGTTGGTTGCGCATCAGGTCCTTTATCTGGTTCTTTACATAAAAGTTTGTTAGATCATCAAAATAGAATACTAACCCATCAATGGTATAACTCTAATTATAGAAGAAAATCATATGATTAGCTAATCAACCGCTTCTGATTTGATCCGTTCCGAGATTTATGCCGTGATCCTCGACCAGTTACTGATATCTCGCTCTTTCATCATTAGGTCATCTCCGATATCACTCGGTGTCTATCTCTCTTGGCTTCGATTGTTACCAACCTCGATATCGAAAGAGACTTCGATCTCGAATTCGATGCCTCAGCTTCGTGATTTAGTCTAAACCGACCTTCGATGCAACACTCGTTCACGATCAGATAGTAAAATCGAGTGGCCCCGATTTTAACCGTACACAATAGCCAAATATGTAACTTGTCCTAAAAATTTCCACTTAGACGAGGGATAAGGAAAATATACTTATATTATTAGATATTGTCCGACATTGATTATTAAGGAAATATTTATCTTCTTATATAATCTTTGAGATTTCGATAATTTTCATATCATGAAATAGCTTTTAAAGCTGATTTGGTTAGCGTTTGGACATAAATTTGGTTGAAACTTGAAAAAATGTGTTCTTGAAGATGAGATGAAAAATAGTATTTAAAAGTTAAAATTGTGTTTGGACATGCATTTTACTTGAATAGAATTTGAAGTTCCGTGGGTAGACATGTTTTTGGGATTTGAAGATTTTCAAAATCTGCCAAAATTGTTAAAATTTATAAACAAACAAATATTTGAAAACAAACTTTCAAATTTTATGGCCAAACTGGAGCTTAGACTCAACAAACTAATTCAATGCTGTAAGTCATACAAAGCTTAAATAGCACATATTCCTCAACAAGTCATTAAATTAGTTGGCTGAAGATGTACTCAAACATTGAATTGCTTTTTGATCATTGGTTTATCTATCTGGGGGTTCTGTCTAATCTAACTCTGTTTAGTAAGTTGATTCAGGAAATTAAAGAGAAATCAAAGTGGTCATTCAACATAAACATATACTATGTGCTATGGTTCAGTCATTTGAAAAGAAAACTATAAAGAAGAGGGTTCGATGTAACATGGAATATATTCATCTCGAATATTCATTGGATCGTAGCGATAACTCTTTACTCCGACAAGTCCTGAAGTACTATATGTTATAATGTAATATTAGGGAATATAATGTAATGTTATATAGCGAGTTAGTCGACATCTATGCTGGTAAGAACAACAAATACCTGATAGAATAGTCGAGGTGCACACAAACTTGTCTCGTCATCTTCGTCATAAAAAGAATGCTCCGACATAGCCATGCATAAACCTTGGACAAGGTCGATTTGAGTAAAATATGATGCAGTGGTCGTAAGGTCTGGAGTATGGATAAGCTCTGCGTAAACACTACCCTCCCCATACCCCATTTATGAGATTTTATTGGGCTGTTTGCTATTGTTGTTAGTCGTAAGGTCCGAAAATAGTTTAGAAGAGATTCCATGTTTCCTAGCGGGCTCAAAATAAAAAATTTAAACATATCTTTATATCTGAATTATCTCATAAGAAATTACAAGTAAATATTTATATGTAAGTTGATGCCTTAAAATAGCTAGACGTGAATAATCTGTTGAAACAAATTACTTAAATAATTTATAAAACTTTAACTAATTCATCCATATAAAAGGTTTTGAGGATTTCTTGAAAGTTTTTGAAAATGTCTTCATGTGCGTTTCCATTCATAGTTTAGTTTCAATCATTTTACTCCTCCTTTTTGAGGAAATAGACACCACCAAACATCTGTCTTAAGATATTTGTCTTCCGCTGCCAAATGGCACCAAAACACAATTGATTAATAATAGTGGATTTTGAGCCCTGAATCTTATTTTCTTTGATTGGAAGGAAAAAAATAATAGAAACAGTTCAACTATCTAACATGAATACGCAAATTAAGGGAAAGTACAACGACCGAAAAATATATGAGATATTTTGGATGTACGAAGTTTATTTAGAAGAGGAAACGAGCCAAGAAATAATATTGCCTTCATCCTCTTTTATATGAAATGTAATATTCGATGGAACATGTGTTTGAAAGGTTCTTTTTTTTTTCGATTTCTCACCCGTTATTCGGTATCCATATTGGGACCCGACTAATTCGGATTCGCGCCGAAAAAATTCCATATTCTGAGGTAAAGCGCTCCCTAACAAAGGCGACTCTTGAACCAAAATAAAAAAGACATATTCTTAATAAAATACGAATTACTAAAAAAATAAATTATTGAAAGGAAGGATCGAACTGCTCTTAGAATGAAGAAAAAGGAAGAGTGCAGAAATAGAAGAAAGTTCTGGAAGCTTTTCTGTTATTTTCATCTCAAAATATACAAATGTGTAACTGTATATATATATATATATATATATATATATATATATAGTATTGATTTTGACTACCCTTAATTAAACATACACCTAACCATTATTGCTAGACTAATACTAGTCAATTATGTACAAACACCACTGCTTATGTACAACTCTATACTACACATACTAATTTCAACATAAATATTCTAATTAAATTATCTTTAATTAAAATTTATATATTGTTTGACATATTGAGTTATATAAATAAGGATCAATTTAAAAATATAAAGTTAATTCCTTCTTGATCACGTAAAAAACACTTATTTTGAACAAAAAGATAAAATCAAAAGGTGAGTACTGATTATGGATTAGAGAGAGTAATATTTTTGTATAAGCATTATATTGCGACGGTAGAAAAAAGCATTAAAAATATGATTGATAAATTAGCTTGATAGAGTAAACATTGAATCAAAGTGTACAGCTTAAATACTTTAATGGATCAAATTTTTTTATAATAATTGAAATTTTATATAAAAAGGTTTGAGAGTCGAAATGATGTATAGGAGTAAGAAGTGGGCGTTTTTACGTTCCAATCCAACATCCTATTTAACCAAAGGTATCAGATTCAAATCTTTAGTATAGTATGAAATCGCCTTTAATAGGAATGTTTTACCTCAAAGTGGTATTTATTAGTGCAAATTCAATCTAATAGAGCGTTGTGCGAGCTTGATCTAAATCGGACAATATCATACTATGTTAATAATATTTTTAGGTCGTTTTAGCCGAACAATAAACATCGTATAAAAAATTAAAAATAAAATTGATGATGTGTATCGTTCCAATATTAATTCAGAACAAGCCAAGCTTTCGCTTTTGTAGTGGCGCCTCTTTGCTTTTGGATTCATTTATGGCATTCTATATACGTGGAGTTGTATAGTGCCGGTCATTCACTTCCATTGTTTTGTGATATTTTTTCATTCAAAATCTATTTAAACCGTCCAACCTTCTCCTTTTCTTTATTAATTTATTCACTACTAAAAATCTTCAAAAATTGATCATTCTCTTTCGCTATCATTTTTCAACGATAAAAAGAGAAGAAACCGTTTCCCTTTATTGAATTCTACACACATCTCTGACATGAGATATAAGGTGAAAATGGCAAAGAAGGTGGTAAATATGAAGCCATGGATTGAGGTGGCACCACCACTTGTTATTTTTCCAACAAAGCTTTCTCATTCTCCAAAGCTTGAAACAATTAAGGAAGATGATCTAGCAGAAGGGCAAAATGAAGATGATAAAAAGACCTCATTTTAGCTTCTTTTTTTATTCAAGAATCTCTAGTTTTTTCTTTCTTTGAGGTTTTTTTTTGGTTAAGGGGAGGAAAGATAGGGTTATATATCCTACATTGCATGGCCAAATCTTAGTGTCATGGATGCGTATAGAATTTTATTAGTCGTTAGAGTAAACAATAAACGTACTCTTCTATTTTCAAGAAGATGTATATTATTACATAATCAAATGAGTGATAAGGTTTTTTACTTTCCTTGTGTGTATTTACCATTGTGTGTTTTGTCTCTATGTATTTTGCTAAGGATATATGTGAGAATCATCACAATGTGATAAGAGTCTCATATACCCCCGGCTGCAGTTGATGGTATATATATGTGTGAGTGTATGTGTATACATGGGCGAAACTACATGCTACAAAGGGTGGTCAACTGACCATCCTTCGTCGGAAAATTACATTGCGTATATAAGTAAAATATTAGATTTTAAAGGTATATAATATAGTGAACACTCTTTTTCGGAGAATTTTTTTCACTCCTTTAAAATTTGAACACCTTTGAGTAATTACTGGCTTCGTCACTGTGTATATGCATATATGCGTGTGTGGTTTTTTTTTTTCGGGGGGGGGGGGGGGGGGGGTGGGGGGAGAGGGATATGAAAAGGAAAATAAAGAAAACAGTTTACCCGTAATTTTTCGATTAAATATTTCAGTATCAGAAACTCAGTAACTCTAACTAATTTCAATTCGTGTTGTTAAGTGATCACTATAACTACAAAACGTTCCTTATAAAAATATTCCGAATTTTCATACCTCGATATCGATCTGATTAAGAATGAAAGAATACCAATCAACAATTAAAACTTGGAATGAAGAGAAAATATAAAATAAAATAAGCCAATAAGAGGAGAATACACCACAGTGGATGCAAATTTGGAAAAATAGAATCACATACGACTTGTTTTTTATTACAAAAAACGAAAAACCAGTAAATATTCCTTAATTTAGGAGGCCAAAGAACCAATTTATAGTAGCTTCAAAGATTATATATAGTTACAAGCCTCCTTTTTGTTAACAAGCTAAACAATAAGTAGTAATATTAATCCATTATATCTTTAAATAACCAGAATGTAAATTGAACGGAAAATTTCTTAGGAGTTAAAAGACTTCTCCGTTATGGACCATATTGTTAATGGTTTCCTCGTGGTATAAAATTAGAGCATATTCCTTTATGTTATTCTGTCTCTAATTTAGAGTTTTGAAAGAGAAGTTTGGAGGTTTGGCTGCTATGAGAATTGGGTACGTAGTTTCCCTCGTGGTGTAAGCAGAGGCGGACATAAATTTGAAAGTGGGGGCACTATTATTTGAGCAAATAATAGAGTCGAATTCTAACCCAGATAGTGCACATAATATTCGAATCTCAAGGTGTCCATATATATATATATATATATATTTTGGTGTTAGTGTACTATAGCATAAGAATTGTAAGTTTCTAAAATTTGGACTCAAGTCTAACAATTGCTTTTGATCAATGGTTGATGTGGTGATACGTGTCACCTGCTAAACCTGCCAGGTAGCAACTTAAATACTCCTCATCTGTGATCGTTTGACAACTACTATACATTGATCTTAATTTTGGCAATTGGGAAAACTTTTATTTTATTTTTAAACGTATTACAGTAATAAAGAAAAAGACAAAAATAAAAATAAAAAAACGAAAAAGAGACATTTTTAGAAAGGATTTGACTTACCTATAATGATATGGCAAAAATCTTTCATACTATCACTGTAACCTATCTTTGTTTTTGAGATTACTAATATTATCTTTTCTGAGCATATAATTATTTGTAGTTCTCTTTAATTACGTTATAAATAGTATAGAAGCTCTATTATATTGTCATTTTATAAAAGTTAAAATATGTTTAGAAGGGCATACTAATAATTTAAGAATAACCAACATAATAATATGGATAAATGATATCATATAGGCCATCAAAATAATAATCGAAAAATATATACTTATTTATAATTAAAAAAATATATATATATGAAATTTATACATTTTTATGATTAACTAATAAAAATATTTTCGACCGCGTACTAAAAAGTAATCTTTGCCCTAATAATAACGTCTCATTCCATTGCCCTGCTTCTAAGAAACTGACGGTTGGTTTCTCTTTGGTTTCGGAGTTCATTTATGGCATTCTACATTCGTGGAATCGCATATTGCCGGCCATTACTTCATGGTTCAGATATTTTCTCATTTAGATTTATTAATCTCTTATAGTTTCTCTCTTTATGTAAACCCTCCTATCTTTCACATTTTTTTTATTCAAACCAATTTCTTTGCATTTCAAAGAACTTTAAATAAGGCAAAAAATCCCAAAAAAATTCAAATTTTATCACTCTCTTTCTGTCTTTTTTTCAAGAAGGAAGAGAGAAATTCTTTGAATTTGCTTTGCTTTTACCATATATATATATATATATATAGTGTGTGATATAATGGCTAAGAAATTGGTAAATATGAAGCCATGGATTGAGGTGGCACCATCTCTTCTTTCTTCCCCAACAAAACGTAGTTCTCATTCTCCAAAGCTTGAAACTATCAAGGAAGATGATGGAGATGATAAAAATACCTCAATATTATTGATTTAATTTCTTCAATAATCTCTAGATATTCTCCCCTCGGCATTTTTTCCGTTTAAGGGGAGGAAGATAGGATCATCTTATATTTTTGCAACGGCCAAAGATTTAGTTTTTGCCCATTGCATGCATGGATGAGTAGTATTAGTTGTTAGACAAACAATGTAAACACTTTTATTGTCAAGAGATTATGTACGTATAAAACACAATTAATTTGTTCTGATTCCTCTTCTTATTTATGTTTTAAGATTTAAGAATGTGTTTGAGAATCAAACTGTTTTTATCTATTTCATGTATTTATAACTATGTTTGTTTAATTAACACCATATTGTATATGTTGGTGTTTGCAATTTTTCGTGTTGATGAAAAAATAAAAAGGAAAAGGGTTTGACGGTAAAAGTGAAATCAGAAATGTATATGGAACACAAGGAAATTGAAGAAGAAGAAGGGGAGTCAAAGGCAAAATATACTTTCCACTCAATTTCATTTTTTCTGAAGATATCAAGGAGAGTGAATCAACATAGGAGAAACGTTGATAGAAATTCTTAATATATTTTAAAAGATGTTCTAAAAAATGTTGATAACAACAAATATATTACATTGTATACACTTCGCATGAAAAAATAGGAACGGCCTATAAAGAGTAATCTTAGGCGCATCGGATGTTTATATAAAAATCAAATCAATTTGTCATAGTTGAATAATTTAATGAGGTGAGACTATATAATAATTAATTATTGTTAAGTACTATAGAAATCTATATGTAAACACAACACTAGATACAGAGGCAGCTTAACCCCAAGCCACTACATCGACGACTTTAGGCCTCACAAAACTAGAGGCCTCGAAAGCTATTCTTTTTTTTTTGGTAATTAAAACTTTCATTTCTCAACAATATTTATATATTGCAAACAAGCTTAATCTGGACATACACCCCAGATTTTAGCACCATTTCCTGCATCATTTACTGTTACTACAAAAAACAGTTACTAACTATTATTATAGAACATTCATTACATACTAGGATAGTAGTTAAGCTCCAGTAATCTTCTTTGTAGCCTGTGTTTACTTCCTCCTCATCCATGCACCCCTTGTGTTATGGTTCTGGTTAGTAGTACTTTTGATCGATGCAGTCCTTTGAAGATCCTGCTATTCCTCTCTTGCCATATGTAGTACAAGGTACCTGCCAGAATGAGTTTATATAACTCAGCTTTTGTGCTCCTCCCTTTACAATACTTTCCAACCCTTTCAAGTTTATTTACTCACATCATTGGTTGCCTCTGAATCCCTTGCTATTGCAGCATTGCTGACCAGATGTGATGATCCAAAAGGTCATCTTACATAATTTAAGCTGTATCTGTGTTCCGAGGCTCCGAGAGCCTCCGTTAGTCTCACCTAGTTATGCGTGTGGCCGGGAAGCTATTATGTGAAAAGTCGATGAAAATGAGTTTTGATAATTAATAAATGAATATAGTTGACTTTGGTCAACATTTCTGGTAAAACGGACCCGGACCCGTGATTCGACGGTCCCGGAGAGTCCGTAGGAAAATATGGGACTCGGGCATATGCTCGGAATTGAATTCCGAGGTCCCAAGCCCGAGAAATGAATTTTTAAAGAAAATTATTTTCTGAAAATAATAAAGGATTTTGAAAATGAATAATTACGTGAAAACCGTGTTG